>JBDNDU010000314.1:0-21766 GCA_039764185.1 Tamarix austromongolica | reverse complement strand
CTATTAGGGGCATGACTAGGTGGAATAGATCATTGTAGTGTAAGAACCATAGGGTCCGGCAGTGAACTAGTGTTGTAGAGGGGCGTTGGAGCATGTGCGAGATAGATAGATAGATTATCAAAGGGCAGGAGAGGAACCAAAGAATGACATTATACAGGGTTTCTTTTGAAGAAATATTGATTTTCCAAGAAAGTAGCATTTCTAGATATTTGGATATTGTTTGAACGAGCATTGCAACATACAAATCCTTTATGATGGGGCCATATCCCATAAATGCACATGTGACAGATTGTGTAGTGAGCTTGAGATGATCATTGTGAGGTAACCGAAATTGATAGTTAATGGGTTGAGATTATAAACGAAGATAAGGAGTATCGTTTAATGTGATAGAAGGTAAACCATTTATTAAGTAGATAGTAGTGGATAAAGCTTCAACCCAAAATTTAGGTGGAACAAATGACTCAATTAACAAAAATTGAATAATGTCAAGATGTCAATTTTTATGTTCTGCTACTCTATTTGTTGTGGAGTATATGGAAAAGAGCATTGAGTGATGATTCCCTTATTTTTGAGATATTCTCTTAAGGAATGAGACATTAATCCCCCTCCTCCCAGTCAGTTTGCAAGATTTTGATGTAGGCATTGAATTATGTTTCAACAAGAGTAACATTTTTTTGAAAAACACAAAAGACATCATCTTTAGAGATTAAAAAATAAATTTAAGTGAGTCAACTATAATTATTGATAACCGTAACAAAGTATTTGTATTAACCTTGTGAGACAATAGGACTAGCCTCGTAAACATCATATGAACAAGCTTTTAAAACTTGGAAGCACAACTTCCATGGGTAGGAGATGGTGAAAATTTTCTTTTAGCCAGGCAACTAGTAGCACAATCAAAGGAGGCGGAAGAAGAAATACAAGTATTTTTATTGTGTAATAAACCATTTTTGATAAGATGTGTCAAATCAATGGAGTTGGGATGACCCAATCTTTTATGCCATAATTTTGGTTACATCACAAGCAAGAGAGACAAGATATAAAAAAATGTAAAAGAAAAAGGTGCCCCACTTTAAGCCCTTTTGTGATCACTGTCCACTACAAGAAAAGTTAACAACGTAGTTTTTATCCACTAATTAACCAAAGGTAATTAAATTAGTAGATAGTATAAGAGATATAAAAACATTCTGGAAATAGAAAGCCAAGTTACTAATGATAGTAATTAGAAGAATACTACCATCACCGATATATTCTGCATTCCTCCATACTTTTGAACGTTATGGAGCTTGCTCGAAGTACTAGTTATGTGATTGGTTGCTCCATCTCCTTCACCTCAACCCATGGCTGAAAAGGTGGTAAGGCCTCAACAAATGCATGACACATGTAAATATGGGTCCACATGCATGCACCTTTCTACCATAACATCCAAAATCTATTTTAGCCATCTTACTTGCTCTTTAATGTTCCCTTTAGAGGCCATCATGTAAAGCTCTAATTACTTTGGAAGGCGAGGAATATTTTGGAAGTCTACAAAGAGGTTGGTCGGTCAAATCTCGTAATATAACCCATGCCTCTATCATATTGTAGTCATAACAACCAACATATACAATCAATGATGACTACCACATACATTCCACACATCTCATAGCACATAATACATTAAATATTATTCAATACCATATCACACAACCACATGTAAACACTACATCAATATGCTCTCTAATGGTCACTCAGATCAAAGCTCAAATTTTAGTGGCTTCAATGGAGGTACGGCGGTACTATTTTGTTTGTTGTTCACTTTGAATGACCATTGAATTGACATTACATTAACCTAGTGTTTCTATTATCTTGTTTCATTTTATTTTGTTTTTTTATTCGAATAACAGTTGAGAATTGTCGACATGATACTTGTTATCGTTGCTATGTGGAGTCCTTGGAATGTTGTGGACCATTTGATGAGGTTGGTTGTCCTAATTTTGCCTACCTAGATTTCTGTGGTCACCTTTGCCAACTTTGTTGATGCAGGAGCAAATACTCAAGAGTTGCTTTTACAATTATGGAACCAATTATTCTTTATTTGGAAAGTATATCTTGTAAATTTGAAGACCAACAGATGGTTATGTTGCTAGAAACGTAACAAATACGCAACTAAGTGCCTACTTGCATGGTATGCTTGGGAGGAGTGACCACAAGCATGAGGAGTATATTGTCAGGATTTTCGAGCATTATTAAGTGATTTAGCTAATTAATTAATTAATTAATAAAGTAGGAGAATAAATTTAGCATAAAGGTAGCATAATATCTTTTAGCTTAGAATCTTTTGGAATATGCTTTAGCTAGTGGTAGAAAGGTTATATTATTCATTAATGTCGAGCATATTGGATGTATTATGATTATTAAATGAAGACTTGAAGTTGAAGATCAACATGGAATGAATTCTGTGTGAGTTCAAACTCAATCAAATCGAATATGTGTGAACGGTTTGGCTTGATAGTTTTAATCTCTTCGTCTGTATGAATTAGAGATTAATCCATATTTTTCTGCCCTAGTTACCATCAAATTCTTGTTCTATTTCGCGGCTAAAAGAAAAACCCTAAATCAGTATACCAAAACCGAAGCCCTAAAACATTTATTCGAAACCCTAACCATCCATATCAACTAAACACCACCGTATTTCCTCTTCTTCAAACACAACCCTAACCCTATCCCTAAACCACGCCTCTAACCATTATCCAAACCCTCACTTTCGAAACCTCATCATGATCATCTCATCATATTCGAATCACATTCATCATTAATTCATCACCAACGAATCATCGTCACCATCAACGAATCACCATCATCATTTTTCTACCATAATTCGAACCACCATCATCTTATTTGCATCACTTTCGAACCTTTAGTCTTTAAACTCACCATTACCGAGCCTTTATCATCTCATTCAAACTCCATTCGAACAATTAGATCTACATAATTGAAGATTACACTCTCCCACACACATCATTTGTACCAACATTTGAAGGAACAATGCTCCTACCTATGAAGCATGTGATTGAGTTCCTTTTGCTATCTTACCAAGGATGGCCCTTGCTGCATTTCTCACAATACTAGCACATAATCGGGTTTTGGTTTACGTTGTAATTTCCAGAGATATTACTCGTTTGTCTTCTTGAGTTGGGGTTCCTTTGCAGCCGGTCTTTCTCATGTTTCCGCTACCTGTTGCCTAAAAACTCATCTTATTTCTGTCTCATGATGTGCTTAGGAAGAAATTATTCTCTTAATACCTCCTTAAGTTGATACCATGTCATAACCTGTTTAGGGAGGCTCAATAAACACCCTATCCACAACACTAGCCTTCAGGTGGTACACCACAATGCCCAAACAATTGATTGGGACATACAGTTTGTTGAAATTGTGAATCTAATTCTCAAGCAGAATAGGCTTTGCCTAACTCTCAAAAGTGGGAGTATCGTGCATCGTGATTTTCTTAAGCTAATCAAATGGTTTCCCTTCTGGAGAAGCTAGTCAAGAGGTTGCAATCATGGGATATTCAAATGTATTGTAGTCAACTGTTTCTTCCTTCGAATAAGGTTATAACTAAGATAATCACTTTCTCTGGATGAGCGAAACCCTCTCTTGTAAGAACCCTTGGTTGCCTGGGCAACAGTCTACCTACCATGAAGAGAGGGGGCCTAAGCATCATTGATCTAGAAACATGGAATGTAGAAGCCATGGGGAGACATGGATAGTGCTTATAAAGAAGAAATCTTATGGAACAAATGGAGCCATTTCATGTATCTAAAAATCAAAGAGTTTGGGATATTCAACCTCCACCCTTGACTTCATGGATTCCTAAAACAACCATTATGAAAAATAGGACCAAGCTGGCAATACTATTGCAAGCTATGAAACCTGGGTAGGACTTTAATCTCAACAAGGTTTAGGTTGGTATCTGCCACAGAGAAGAGGAAGGGCAATGGTGGAGGGTTGTTTGGCTAAATGCTGCACCACCAAGAAACTAGTTTATTGCCTAGCTACAAAGGATAAGATGGCTACTTTCATTGAAAACCTCAACCTATATTGTGAATTTAGCTCAAGAGTTAGAGATGATACCACACCTAATGTTGCATTGCCAACACACTGATAACTTTGGATGGTCATACAACAAAATTTCAAGCAAAATGACCTAGTTTGAGGGTGGCACAAGGAACTCAAGATAGCTTCTAAACTAGGCAAATGGAGAAAAGTTACACCTCTGCTCATGAGAAGCCTTATGTTCTTACCTATCTATGAAGTGTGGATCTGGAAGATGAGAAAGGAAAAGCTTTTTACTGGAGCTAACCTTAACATTCATCAATTCTTTAAGTCAATTCTTTAACAACTTCTAGTTGATGGCATGAAGGTAGAAGAAGTAAATTTAGGCACGTACTAATGTATGTAAGTGAATTTTGGTGCATTGCTTGTAATATGTGCGTCTCTATGAATTAAAATTTCTAATATTGCTTTGATAAAAGGAAAGGAAAAGAAAAATGAATCTTTAGCAATGAAACATCATTGCTTTTCTTTTGTGCGCATTTCCACTGGTAGTTTGCAGGTCTACAATGCTAGGGACCTTGATATGACTCAAATATAGAGAACCTATTACGGAAAACTTAAGAATTAGCTTAACATGCATTGCCATGGGCACAAAATTAGCGGGGTTGTGTTACACAAGGATGATCACTTGTTTGTCCGTTTCCCTATAGGCTACAGCTGATGGTAGTCAGCTTAAAATATTTCAAATTATGATTCAAGTCCTACAAATAGCAGATCACATGCCCTGAACCTTTTTAATTAGTCCTTTTTTTTTATATCTCTTATGTTTCTTTTGAAGGTGACATTGATGAATGACCCAACGAGTAGTCAAATGGTATCAGTTTCCAAGTGGAGCACTGAAGCTTTATAGTATGCATTTAGGCCAAATTTAGTATCGATAACCTAGTTTTTCTAGGTTTTCAAAATTTATCATTGCCTTGGTAATTGCTGATGTTATCCAAGATTGAAGAATATGTATGATTCCTCAAAATAGTTCCATTTTTATATGGTTATATCGAATTAAAAATATAATGGAAGTCAGGTAAAGATTTGCTATAGCTATGCGATATTATTAAGATCAAATATCTCTATTTGTTTTTGCAATTTCAACTGCTAAGAAATATAATTGAAGCATGTATTTACTATCTTTTGCTTCTTCTACAAGGAGAATACCTCATATATATATATATATATATGTGATTTTATTTATTATTACAGGTCCATGGGGAAGTCACAGATCCTAGTGTTGATATATTTGATCGTGAGAGGGTGTTTATTGATACATTTTTAAGGCCTTTGATTCAAAAGCTACCTCGACTAAAAGTTGTGATGGAGCATATTACTACAGCAGATGCTGTCAACTTTGTTGAGTCTTGTGATGAAGGTGAGTTTGATTTCATGATACGCGTGACTGACCTGCGTTTAATTTTCCTTTTTATGTTTTGTCTCTTATGGCATTTGCTTCACATTTTACAGGAATAGTTGCTGCTACTGTGACACCACAACATCTTCTTCTCAATAGGAATTCTCTCTTCCAAGGGGGGCTGCAACCACATAACTTCTGCCTTCCGGTGCTCAAAAGAGAGGTTCATAGTATGTCTCCTCATTTTTTACAGAAGTTGTACATTTACTAAAGTTTCTTGATGCTCACACTTACTTCTGATTGACCTTATTGTACAATGATGGTACCTGCGATTAATAGCCCTGAACTTCACCAGAGAATAGAAAATAAGGGAGAATTAAATTGGATAATGAAGAGCATGAAGGAGTTGTATTGATTTCAGTAGTGTGGAATGTGGACAACCATGTGTTCGAGGCCCTAGCACCTCCCTCTAACAGACTTCCCAGCAATTCCCCCATGCTCTCTCACACCCAGACTCTATTTATCCACTTCCCCGCCCCCACGTCTCTAACAAAAAAGATACTAAGAGACAACCAATAACAGAAAGGAATAACCCCATAACAGACTCTATCACACCCCCGACCCCGCACATATAATAAAATACAAATTAGAAAGTAAGTCTGAAAATAACCCCCCTTATCAACCCATAGCAGTGATCATGTGTACCTCACCCTTTCTTATCCCTTCTGCTCCTAAAATACGTATATTTCACCACAGGCCTATCATTATTGCCCCCATAAACTTTCCCCTTGTCCTCAAGGTGGAAAGACAGAAATTGTTGGTTCAGCCGCTCAAACTCCTACCAAGATGCTTCGAAGTTTGGCAGCCCCTGATTTCCTGCACCGCCTTAACAGTATAACTGAGACCAACTACTTCCTGTGGTTCCACTCTCCACTCCAATTCTTCATTATGCATGGTAGTAATGGGCTGAGCCTGCTGCCCTTCCCCTAAGGCCTGGTTTAACATAGAGATATGAAAGACAAGGTGGATGGTTGAGGATTCTGGTAGCCTCAGTTTGTAAGCTACCTAGCCAATCTTTGCCTCCACTTGATAAGGCCCAAAGTACCTTGGTGCCAGCTTTTCATTGAGGCGCTTAACTAGAGACCGATGTTTGTATGGTTTCAGTTTTACATACACCCAGCTATCCACCTCCAATTCTTGATCACGCCTCCTACGGTCATCTTGAACCTTCATTCGAGGTTGAGCCCGTTGGAGGTGCTGCTTGAGCTCTGCCAAAGCTGCATCTCTGTCCTGTAACTCCTGCTCCCCAGCTTCAATAGGAGTATTGCCCTTCTCATGTCTCAACAAAGGGGGAGGGTCGTGACCATAGAGGGCCTTAAAAGGAGTGGTCTGAGTGGCAGAGTGTAAAGAAGTGTTATGCTAGTATTCCGCCCATGGCAGCCAACGCACCCACTGCATCCCCTACAAAACAGCGGAGATAAGCCTCCAAACTTCGGTTAACTACCTCAATTTGCCCATCCATCTGCGGATGATAAGCTGAGCGAAAACGGAGAGTGGTACCCTAAAGCTTAAATAATTCCTTCCAAAAACTACTTACAAACACCTTGTCTCTATTTGAAACCATTGATTTTGGCACACCAGGAAGACACTATTTCCCTGACAAAAACAACAGCTACGAACTGAGCATTAAAGGGATGCTTAAGAGGGATAAGATGAGCGTACTTCATTAGTTGGTCGACCACCACCATAACGCAATCAAACCCATGTGAGGAGGGCAGTCCTTCGATGAAATCGAGCGAAATATCCTCCTATACTTGTTGGGGAATAGGTAACGGCTAAAGTAACCCTGCTGGATTCATTGCTTGATACTTATTCTGCTGACACATGACACAACTAGCCACAAACTCCTGAATATCCTTTTTCATTCCTGCCCAATACAGCTCTCGGGCCATTCTTCGGTATGTTTTCAACACACCCGAGTGTCCTCCCATTTCCCCTGCATGGAATTCAGCCAATAGTTTAGGAATCATGGTTGACTTTGCCGGAATAACCAATCGTCCTTGATATAAGAGTTCTCTTGCCTTGATGGTATATCCCTGCTCCTCCTCCATACCACACAGTAACCTTTGTTTCAGAGGCCCCAAACAAGGGTCAGTGTCTACTTCGGATTGAAGGGAGCACCATAATTCTGTCCATAAAGATGAGATGGCGGATAAAGTGGCTGCACCTACCCGGGATAAGGCATCCGCTACTTTATTTTCACGCCCCGGTCGGTACTCAATCTCAAACTTATAACTCCATAGCTTGGTAAGCATGTTCCTCTGGAATCACTCTCTGCTCCAATAGGAACTTCAAACTTCTCTGATCCGTCCTCACCTTGAACTGCTGCCCCACTAAATAATGCCTCCATTTTTGTGCTGCCAGCACTATGGCCATCAGCTCCCGTTCATAAACTGATTTCAATCGCGCCTTCATACCCAAAGATTGACTAAAGCAATGGGTCGTTCCTGCTGCATCAGGACTGCTCCTATCCCAATTCCGAAGGCATCGGTCTCTACCACGAATGGCTCTTTGAAGTTTGGCAATCCCAGCACTGGAACTGTCACCATAGCCAGTTTTAGTTGCTCAAATGCCTGCTGTGCCTCTGCATTCCAGTGGAAGTTATCCTTCTTAAGTTGCTCGGTTAGTGGCGCGGCAATCTTCCCATAATTTTGAACAAATTTGCGATAATATCCGGTTAATCCCAAAAATCCCTGTAATTCACGTAATGTCTTAGGCAATGGCCACTCCATCATACTCTTTAGTTTGGATGGGTCTGCTGCCACCCCCTTGGCGGACACTATGTGCCCCAAATAATCCAGCTCCGTTTGCCCAAACGTGCATTTCTTCTCATTCACAGTCAGCTTGTTTGCTTCAGTGCTTTGAATACCTGCTGTAAATGGTGAAGGTGCAACTCCATATCCGGGCTGTACACCAGTATATCATTGAAGAAAACTAATACGAACCTACGCAAATAGGGCCTGAACACTTCATTCTTCATAGCCTGAAATGTAGCTGGGGCATTTGTTAACCTGAAGGGCATGATGAGAAACTTGTAGTGTCCTTCATGAGTTCGAAAAGCAGTCTTGTGGATGTCCTCCGGACTGACTCTAATCTGATGGTATCCTGATTGTAGGTCTAGCTTCAAGAATACTGTTGATCCGTGCAATTCGTCTAATAATTCATCAATCACTAGTATTGGAAATTTGTCCGGAACCGTCACCTTATTCAAAGCTCTGTAGTCAACACAGAAACGCCAACTCCCATCTTTTTTTGACTAGTAGCACAGGACTGGAGAAAGGGCTATGGCTGGGCCTGATCACCCCTGCTGCCAACATGTCTCCCATCAACTTTTTAATCTCATCCTTTTGAATTTGTGGGTATTGGTACGGCTGTGTGCTCACTGGTTGCGTTCCTGGCAGCGGAGGAATCTTATGATCTAATTCACGAGATGGTGGTAATCCCTTTGGTTCCCTCATGACCTCTGGAAAGGATTGAATCACAACCTACACTTCCGGAGCCACCTTACTGGATCCCCCCTTGTAAACTTGTGCAGATAGGGCACAACACTCCAACAACATGCCCTGTTTCTCCTTTCCAATCGTGCGCAGCAATGACTTGGGGGAAACCTGTGCTCTACACAGATCCGAATCTCCCCTAAATGTGACTGATGTCTTTCCCAATGTGAAGCTCATTCTTAATGTCTTCTAATTAACCTGCATAACCCCAATTTTCTCCAACCACTACATCTTTAAAATAATATCTACACTCCCCAGCTCCAAGGGTAATAAATCTTCCACAATTACTATCTTAGGCAATGTCAGTACCACTGCCTTGCAGATTCCCGCAGCCTGGACTGAATTTCCTGTTCCCATGAGTACCCCATAGGTGGCTGTAGCTGAAAGTGGTAAATTCAAACAATTAACTAGGCCTTGTGCAATGAAGTTGTGAGTGGCCCCGCAATCCACCAAAATCACTACTGTTTCCCCTTTAATCTCCCCCTTAACTTCATTGTTCTGGGGGTAGTGAACCCCACTATTGAGTTCATGGAGAGTTCCACCTTTTCTCCTACCTCTGCAACCTCTTCTGTCTCTGCCGGCCCTGGAATCTCCTCGGCCTCCTCCTCTTCGTCCTCTTCCACCATTAAAACCTTTAGCAGCTGGTGTCGACACTTGTGTCTCGGTGTATATTTGTCGCCACACCTGAAACACAAACTTAGGTCCCACTGTCGCTTCATCTTGGCATCTGATAGTCGCTGGAATCCCGCCGACTGTCGGCTTCCCTGAGATTCCTTCGTCGGTCTGTTGGATGTGGTCTGGGTGGGATTCATTTTTAACAAGAGTGAGGAAGAAATATTTCGACCCATCGGAGAAGACGGGTATGAATTCTGGGTTTGGTTTTTGGGGCTATAATTGGAGTAAAAGGGTTGGGCTACCTTGGATCCAGTTTCGCCCGCACTCCTATTGATGTTTGGACCCACCCACCCTACTTGTATGACCCTGTTTTTGTCTTCCACTAATTGGGCCGCCTCAATAATTTCGATGAGCCTAGTCGGCCTCATCAGCCTCACCTCGGCCCTAATTGTTGGCTGAAGACCATTCAAAAACGTGCTCTCGAGCACTTTGGCAACAGACCTTGCAGTGGTGCTGCCAGCAGCTCAAAAGTTTCCAGATACTCGTCCATTGTATCAAGCTACCTGATTGCCAAAAATTTTTTACATAGGGTCCCCTCGTGTTTGGGTCGGAATCAAGACAGGAACATCTCCTTGAAATTTCTCCAGTTGGTGAATTTCTTTCCCTCCTCAGCATATTGGTACCA
Organism: Tamarix austromongolica; assembly: GCA_039764185.1. Taxonomy (NCBI): domain Eukaryota; kingdom Viridiplantae; phylum Streptophyta; class Magnoliopsida; order Caryophyllales; family Tamaricaceae; genus Tamarix; species Tamarix austromongolica. The sequence goes on along the minus strand of JBDNDU010000314.1, from coordinate 11,472 downwards.
AGCCAAGGCCTTGCCCTCCATAGCCACCGCCACTGCTTCCATTTTTTCCATTTCAGGTAACAGGTTCAAAGTGAAGTATCGTTCTATTCGAAACAACCACCCATCAGGATCTGTGCCGTTGAAGATTGGGAACTCCAGTTGGCGTGCCGGTCGATAGTCACTTCTCCGTTCTTCTCCATCCTCTGTCGCTGCAGGCGCCACTCCACCTCCTATTTCCAGCCTTTGCTTCTCAGGGTTGATCGACGAGGAGTTCCCATTTCCTTGCCGATCGGGGAGAGGTAACTTGACCAATATGGCTTCCATTTTGCTGTCCATTGAACCTAGTCGTTCTTCAATCGCAGATACCTTCTGTACTCCCTCTCGAACCACATCCAACTCCCTCTACCAATCTTCTTGGATGAGCATCAAACACTCTTCCATTTTTGCTTCCAAGTCCTCCATCTTCTTAGGCGCCATCTAACTAGATTGTATCGCTCTGATACTATCTTCATGGTACCTGCGATTAATAACCCTAAACTTCACCATAGAATAGAAAATAAGGGAGAATTAAATTGGATAATGAATAATATGAAGGAGTCGTATTGATTTTAGCAGTGTGGAATGTGGACAACCAGGTGTTCGAGGCCCTGGCACCTCCCTCTAACAAACTTCTTAGCAATTCCCCTTTGCTCTCTCACGCCCAGACTCTATTTATCCACTTCCCCGCCCCTACGTCACTAAAAGAAAAGATACTAAGAGACAACCAATAACAGAAAGGAATAACTCCATAACAGACTCTATCACTCTCCCTGACCCCGCACATATAATAAAATACAAATTAGAAAGTAAGTCTGAAAATAACCCCCCTTCTCAACCCATAGCAGTGATCAGGTTTACCTCATCCTTTCTTATGCCTTTTGCTCCTCCTAAAATACGTATATTTCACCATAGGCCTATCATACAATAACTAGGATAAGGTGGTTACAACTGTCTTAGCAGATTATTGGCAAGATCCTATGATTTTTCTTTATTTTAGATTTCGTATTCTAATGATCCTTGTTTTTAGAGAAGGCTTCTAACTTGTAGGAGTCAATTTAGGGTTAGCTAATAATATTTAGGGCCTATGCCTTCAAAAGGGTGTAATATTATGCTATTTTGATTGAGGTTTTAATAATAAATATATACTTTGCCTCCTAAAACTTTCATGGTAAAAGAGTTGCCAATGGCCCTAGGATAAATATGGTGAAGTGTGCGTTGGAGACTTAAAGCCTTCTTTAGGTTCATCTTGGGAACCAAAATTTGTTCATCAACATCTGGAGCACTGTTGACACCATTTCTGCTCATTCTCACTATTCTTTGTTTGAACCTTAGGAATTATCAAGAATGGGCACAACTTGGGTATTTGCCATGCGAATAGAAACAACCTGTTTCTACTGACTAGTAGTTCAAAATGTGGAGACCCAATTACTCTTTAGTTATGATGTTGTTTCTAATCTCTATAGAGTCCTCAATATTAAAGCGCTATATGTTTATGATGATAACTAAAGAAATTTGGTAATCAAATCATGTTACTTATTTAGATTTTAGAATTGGAAATTTTGATCACATATATTTGAATTAAAGTCAAAGTTTTTTCATCCAGTAGTGTGGTTGTGAATTGACAATGTGTTGCAATGAAATGGTGGCTTGGTGATGTGTGTGGGAGGGTGTAATCTTCAATTATGTGGATCTAATGGCTCAAATGGAGTTTGGATGAGATGATAAAGGCTCAGTGATGGTGAGTTTAAAGACTAAAGGTACGAAAGTGATGCAAATAAGATGATGGTGTTTCGAATTAGGGTAGAAAAATGATGATGGTGATTCGTTGATGGTGATGATGATTCGATGGTGATGAATTAATGGTGATGATGATTCGAATATGATGAGATGATGATGATGAGGTTTTGAAAGTTGGGGTGTGGATGATGGTTAGAGTGGTGGTTTAGGGTTAGGGTTAGGGTTTGGTTCGAAGAGGAGGAAATAAGGTGGTGAATGGTTGGTATGGATGGTTAGGGTTTTGAATGAATGTTTTAGGGTTTCGGTTTTGGTATACTGATTTAGGGTTTTGTTTAGCCACGAAATAGAGTAGGAATTTGATGGTAATTAGGGCAGGAAAATATGGATTAAGAATAATAGAAAAGATATGGATTAATTTATAATTCATACAGACGAAGAGATTAAAACTTTTAAGCAACGCCGTTCATACAGATTCGATTTGCTTGAGCTTGAACTCTTACAGAATTCAATTAATGTTGATCTTGAACTTCAATTCTTCATTCATTAATCATAATACATGCCATATACTCGACATTTATGAATAATTTAACCTTTCTACCACTAGCTAAAGCATATACCGAAAGATTCCAAGCTAGAAGATATTATGCTACCTTTATGCTTACTTTATGCTACTTTATGCTAATTTTATTGTAACTTTATTCTCCTACATTATTACTTACTTAATAAATTAGCTAAATAACTTAATAGTGCTTGAAAATCTTGCCAACATCCTTCTCATGCACGTGGTTACTCCCTCCTTGCATGCCATGCATGCCATGCATATGCACGTAGACATTTAATTACTTGTTTGTTATGTTTTGAGCTATGTAACCATCCGTTGGTCTTTAAATTTGCGGGAGACTTTCTAAATGAAGAATAATTTATTCCATTAGTATGAAAGCTAATTCTTGAGTGTTTGTTTCTGCATCACTCTCCTTGTTGATTTTAATTTCCCTTCAAATTTGCATCTCCATAGTAAGGGCTAATATTTCCAAAGTTGAATGTTCTTGATACCCCGCCATATGAATCTAGCAAATCGAGCTCATAAGCACTCTCACCAAACTTTCGAAGTACTTTGAAAGGACCATCGGCCCTTGGCATAAGCTTCTGTTTCCTTAGATTAGGAAATTTCTCCTTCCTCAAGTGTAACCATACTAAATCTCTTGGTTGAAAAACATGTTGGCTTCTTTGCTAGTTTGCTCTTGTCTTATACACTTCATTTGCCTTCTTAATATTGTGCTTGATTTGTTGATGCAGTTTTTGAAAGAATTTCATTCTCTCTTCTCTTGTGCATCGTAACTCTTCACTTCACCCTTCTTTAATGGCACCATATCAATCAGCACATATGGATTTATACCATATACTATCTTGAAAGGACTAGAGCTTGTTGTCTTCAAATCTTCAAAAGCATGTGTTGCTTAATCATTTCAATGGAACTCTCCTTTCTTCATCAGTTGTGTAATAAGTGTTGTAATGGTAGATAAGTCTTTGATGAACCTCCTATAGAATGAGGCCAACCCATGGAAACTTAGAACTTTGTGGATATTAGTAGGAATATGCCAAGATTGTATAGCTTCCACCTTCGACAGATCAACTCGAATATCATCCCCACTCACAATATAACCCAGAAAGATTACCCTTTCCATCATGAAATCATACTTCTCCATCTTACTATAGAGCTTCACCTCTCCTAGCCTATTAAATATCCTCTTCAAGTGTTTTATGTGCTCGAACTAGCTCTTGCTATGTACCAAGATATCATTGAGGTAAACAACGACAAAGACCCTAAGAAATGGCCCCGTCATCAACCTCATGAAGGAACTTGATGCATTACATAACCCAAATGGCATCACCAACCCCTCATACAACCCGTACTTAGTCTTGAAAGCTGTCTTCCACTCATCCCCTTCCCGTATCCTCATTCGATGATAATCGCTTTTAAGATCAATCTTCGAGAACACCTTTGTACCATGCAACTCATCTAACATGTCATCTAATCTCGGCATTGGAAATATGTACTTGATTGTGATGTTGTTGATGGCTCTCGAATTAATACACATCCTTCATGGACCATCCTTCTCAGGCACTAACAAAGCTGGAACACCGCATTGACTCATACTCTCCCAAATATAACCGCTTTCTAACAACTCTTGCATTTGTTTCTGTAGTTCTTTAACCTCCTCTAGATTGCATCTATAAGCTGATTTGTTCGGTAATGGAAATCCTGGCATAAGATCAAAAGCATGCTCAATACCTCTCAAAGGAGGTAACCCACGAGGCAACTCTTCCGGAATCACATCGACATACTCTCTCAATACTTGTTGCAATTTCGGATTCACATTAGCATTCTCCTCTCGTTGGACCTCTTTTACAACTAAGGCATAGCATATGCTTTCATCTTTGATGGCTTCATTCATCTCACACTCCTTAAGGATCAACAACTCCTTACTATTCTTCTTTTTTCCTTTCCTGCACTCGACATCCTCCTCCTTTTGATTCCTCAAAACTGAATCCTCCCCATTTAGATTAGGTTTGAGCCTAAAATTCTTTGGACACTTGCATACCACATACTCATTAAGGACCTCGTCATGCACAACCTTCCTATCAAATTGCCATGGCTTCCCCAACAAAATTTGACAAGCATCTATAGGCAGAATATCGCATAAAACACCATCAAAATAATTTTCAATCTTAAAAGAGATAAGAGTTTGTTTGGTTACGGATGACCCTTGGTATCCAAACCGACCATGTTCACCATCTTTTTACTAGCAACATTAGTGTATGGGCCACTATCAATGATGACTTCACACACCTTATCACTAATTCTGCATTTAGCTTTGAAAATCTTCTCTCGTTGAGTAAGTAAAGGTTGTGGTTGTACTTGGAGCACCCTTTATAACATGTAGCAATCCACTTGGCCTTCTTCTAAAGCATCCTTTGGGATATCACTCTCCTCTTCGAGGTCTTCATCAAGGTTTTCATTCTCTTCACAAGCCTCCATATTTGCTATCTCTTTTAAAGTCAATGCCCTTTGGTTCGGAAAATCCCGAGCAAAGTGGCCATATCCTCTACACTTGAAGCATTGCTTGTTCACCTTATCAACCACTTGATCTTTGTCCTTTTCTTCACAAGTGAACTTCCTTGCATGGTCTTGACTTCCGGCTTGAGAAATTGGTGGCTTCGACACACCCTTGAAAGTCGAGCCATATGGAGCATTGGTTGACTTACTTAGTGGTTTGGTCCTCTTCAGCTGTTTCTTGAACTTGATGGCTAACTTGGCTAGGTCTTCAAACACTTCATACGGGTACACCTCTACCTTCTTTCGAAGATTCATATTTAAACCCCTAATGAATCGTGCACACCTTTGTTCTTCTCGTTATTGGACATCGCATATTAGAGCTAGCCTTTCGAACTCTCGAATATATTCTTCAACTCCAAGTAACCCTTGCCTCATTTTTGTCATTTTTATAAAATTTTCTTGCTCGTATTCCTAAGACACAAACTTCTTATTCAAATGTTTCTTTAATTTATCCCAAGACCTAATCTTCGATTTTCCTTCTCTCTCCCGTCTCCTTTTTAAATTGTCTTACCACACTAGCAAACTTTTTAAACTTTAATATTGCTATTCGACATCATTTCTCGTCATCAATTTCCTTATACTCAAAAATTGATTCAACGATTGGCAACCATTCAAGAAAAGATTATGGGTTGAGATTACCTTCACAGTTGGAAAGATCAAAGCGGATTCCCTTTTCCACATCATCATAAGTTCTCCTTGAAGTGTCACGTGCCCTTACATAATTTCTCACGCTCTATTCTTCTTCTTCCACCCGATTTTGTGCTCTTCTCACGTGCCCTTCCTCTACTCGTTCCCTTTGGTTTTGTGGCTGATGGGACTCGTGAGCTTGGGAAATTTCTATTCTTCCCACTTGCAATTTTATCTCCTTGATTTCGTCCATCAAGGTCTTGAGAAAATCTCTCAAGTTTTCTCCTTAGTTCTCCATTCTTTTTCTTATCAACCAATTATTATTCTCCCAAACAAGCCTTAATCACGCAACAAGTCCTCTCTCTCTCTCTCTCTTTTATATGAATCCTTGGAGATTCTTCGAGATAATACTCTTTCTTGGTGAATCTTGAAAGAAAGATTGAATCTTGAAAGAAAGATTGAATCTTGATTGCAATTCCACCAACCTAAGCTCTGATACCAAAATTGATGTGTGTGGGAGGGTGTAATATTTAAATATGTGGATCTAATGGTTCAAATGGAGTTTGGATGAGATGAAAAAGGCTCGGTGATGGTGAGTTTAAAGACTAAAGGTTCGAAAGTGATGCAAATAAGACGATGGTGGTTCGAATTATGGTAGAAAAATTATGATGGTGATGGTGATGAATTAATGATGAATGTGATTTGAATATGATGAGATGATGATGAGGTTTCGAAAGTTGGGGTTTGGATGATGGTTAGAGTGGTGGTTTAGGGTTAGGTTAGGGTTAGGGTTTGGTGTGAACAAGAGGAAATAAAGTGGTGTTTGGTTGGTATGGATGGTTAGGGTTTTGAATGAATGTTTTAGGGTTTTGGTTTTGGTGTACCGATTTAGGGTTTTGTTTAGCCACGAAATAGAGTAGGAATTTGTTTAGGGCAGGAAATATATGGATTAAGAATAGTAGAAAAGATATGGATTAATTTCTAATTCACACAGGCGAAGAGATTAAAACTTTCAAGCAAAACCGTTCACATAGATTCAATTTGCTTTAGCTTGAATTCACACAGAATTCAATCAATGTTGATCTTCAACTTTAATTCTTCATTGAATAATCATAATACATGTCATATGCTCGACACTTATGAATAAGTTAGCCTTTCTACCACTAGTTAAAGTATATTCCAAAAGATTACAAGATAAACGATATTATGCTACCTTTATGCTAACTTTATTCTCCTACTTTATTACTTAATTAATAAATTAGCTAAATAACTTAATAGTGCTGGAAAATCCTACCAATATCCTTCTCATGCACATGGTTACTCTCTCCTTGCATGCCATGCATGCTATGTACATGCATGTAGACATTTAATTACTTATTTGTTACATTTCGAGCAACGTAACCATCCGTTGGTCTTCAAATTTGCGGGAGACCCTTTCCAAATGAAGAATAATGGGTTCCATTATTATGAAAGTTAATTCTTGAGTGTTTGCTCCTTTATTACCTGGTGGTAAGATTTAGATCAATGTTATGTTGCCAAATAGGAGAATGTTAAGGATTGCTTTCTATTTATGAGTAGAGAAGAGAATGCTTGGGTTCACATGTTGCCAGCCTATGTCATTTGAGTTTGGGTGAGTTGAAAGGCTAGATTTTGGGGCGGAAACCTCTTCCTTGTATACTAGATATTTTTTTTAATGCTTAGACAAGAGGCTAGTAAGTGTGTTATGTTCTACTCTTTGTCTACTAAGATAAAAGTTCTACGCTTTTGATAAATGGTGTTTCAACTTTTAACTAATGTTGATAAGAAGCAGCCGTCGCGTGATCAGTCTAAGAAGCCACGTTGTACACTTGAGACTTGTTGGAAGATATTTGGTAAACCAACCCACTTGTAGGAGAAAGGAGAGGTATGAGCTCTTCAAATAAGTTCAAAAGACTTGAGGGCAACTAGTTAGTTCTTGATCATCTCCTTTCACAAAGTAATAAGTTTATCATCCCAGGTTTTACTCTCTCCACATTCTCATCTTTAAGTTCCAATTCCACCAATCCTTCATGTTCTTCCTTCCACCAAGGTAGTATAAGTTTTTGGATAACCTCTAGTGTTGATTTCTCATGTCCGTGGATAATGACTCAATAACAATCAATTATATGGCTAATTCATCATAGTTCTCATCTTACAATCCACGTGCTAGGAAAATAGAAGGATTAAAGTGATTGATGGATCATTTTTGGTAATTTGGGGATTAATTAGATCAAAATCTCATTCTTTAATTCTGAATATTGTTCTCTGCCCTCCTAAATTGTCATGTGATTTTCTCTATGTCAGTAAATTTACTCATGCTGTTAAGTGCCGTAATAACTCTTATTCCTTTCATTGTGATTTCAATAATTTCAAGTGGTTAATTGATGATGCTAGTTCTAGAGAATGTGATGGTATTTCAACATTTATGGAAAATTTTGGGATTTTGCAAATATTTTATGTTTTGAGTCAATTCTTTTCATGAAAAAGGAAAATTATGCTGTGGCATTATTGGCTAGACCATCCTAATTTCTATAATGTGATAAGTTTGTTACCAAAATCTTTTATTAATTAAGAATTTACCTTTTTTCAAGGTGAATCTTATGCTTTGGCAAAACATCATTGCTCTTTTGACCCCTTTCAACCTTGCAATCCAACCTTGCCATTTGCATTAGTTCATAGTGATGTTTGGAGACCTTCACAAGTGCCAGAAAATAAATAAATTGTGCCCTTTATAGATGATCGTACTATAGTAGTTTGAGTTTTTTGCTAAGTAAAATATAAGAACTTTTTTTGAGTTAAACGAATGAGTTATTGAAGCGATATGATTACTTGCTTAGCCAATGTTTTGAATTGGTTAAGCTAATGATTTGAACTAATGATACCCAGCTTTAAAAATATAAAATGTAAAGAAAATTTAATTATAACCGATTTTGATAGGTTCTTGAATCTTGACTAATAATTTGGTCCTTTTTTTACCCATTTTTTATTAGTTCATTGGTTCTTGGTTGATTCGATTTGGCCAAACATAGATAAAAAAAATTCATGAATGATAATGGATGAGAAAATATTATTAAACATTTGGGGAGTTTATTAACCTTAGAATAAGGTTGATGTGGCTAGATTGTTCGAAAGATGTGGATATAAGTGGTAGAAGTTTGGATTGAAGGTAGCTCTAGGTAATGTTTTTTAGTCGAGTGAAAGATGAACAGAAGGTGGACGGGAGGTCTGGAAGAGTGGCAAAGTGTGGAGTTGAGTGATCAAAGAAGTGTCGGATGACCGGGGATAAAGGGGCGATCCACTAGAGCAAGGATTTTTGATGGGGCACGTTGAGACAAAGACTGAATGAATAGGGTATGGTTATGGGAGATGAATGCGATCATGAAAGAGTCTTGAGAGAAGGATTCTTGTGGAGGAATGAAGGTTAAAATGGAATGGGTGATAAGAGATATGTTGTACTTGAGGTGACGTAGAGGTTAGGATGAATTTGATGAATAATGGAGGAAGGTGAGTTGGTTGTGGTTTAATATGGGTTGGGTGAAGTTGTGGAAAGTCAATTGAAGGTGTATGGAGGTTGGTTGAAGAAGGATTGTAGATGTGAAAAAAAAAAGGAAGGGAAAAAGATTTGAAGGCTTGAAATTATAGTTGAATATTGGTGAATAAGGATGGATGTATCAGCTGAATGTTTGAAGAAGAGAGAAAAGGAACCGAAAATGAAGCTGTATTGTGATATTATCATTTCTCACAATTCAGTACTGCATGACAAAATAAAACATGCAGAAATTGAAGACAATTTATCAAAGAAAAAACTGAAGGCGGACTTATTTATATCCTCTTTGCTCCATCAAACCGCCAAACAATTGATATTCTATGAAAGGGGCTCTCCACACTTGCCTTCAATTTTCTTGTTACAAGTTGGGTACTAATGACATCCGTGCCACTTGAGGGGAAGTGTTGAAAATCTAGGATAAAATGGTATGACTGTTATAGCAGATTATTAGGAAGATTCTGTGATTTGTTTGGAAAATTATTTTCGTATTTAAGTGATTTGATTTTAGGGAGTGCTCCTGACTTGTAAGAGTCATTTTAGGGATAATTATATGTCGAATATGCCCATATGAGTGTGTAATATTATGTTGTTGTGATTAAGATCTGAATAATGAATACATCCTTTTTCTTCCCATAACTTTAATTCACGCTGGTCAAGGGAACTATTTCATGTTGATCAAGGACCTATGGATGTCTGCTGATATCAATTTTGACTGAAGTCAGTGGTGATTGATGAACATATCCTCCTGTTTGGTGGAAGACTAATTTTTGTACAAATTAAGTGATTGGTTGAAGAGACCCTCTTATTACTATTAGGAATGTGAAATATTTTTGTAGATAGCTGGAAACTCAAATATATTCAAAATGCATGCCTATATGGAAAAACAAAAGAATCCAAACACTTAACGTATGTCACAGGTAATATTATGACGATCAAGCCACCGTGTTGACCAAAGTGGCAAAAGACACATGGTGTGCCTTTGTGTGCTCATCCGAGAAGGTATCATGTTCAAATGTCGATGAGTTGCAAAGAACTTGGTTGAGCAACATTAGTTTGGGTGTTAATTACAACTAAAATTTGGGTCTATTTCAATATTATTGAGATTGAGGTCAATCTGTTGTATGCAGGAGATATAGATAGAGACATTAAGAAGTGGGCAATGCCTATTGAAGAATCCTAGTTTGATTGTTTCTCTTTATAATTACCTAAGTTCTTGTTAAGATTATGAGGCTCCCTCTGCAAATAATAACCACTCAGTCTGATCTGGCCTCAAAGTCGTGTTTGAGGAGGTTTAGATGTACACAACTTACATTAGTTAGTTCTATTGTCGGTTAGTTCCCAATCGACTAATGAAAACAATTTTAAGGAATACATGTGACATTAATAAATAATAACGATGATGACAACGATAATAAGAAGATGATTTAAGTTTGAGAGACATCCTCATATTAAATAGGCCTGCAGGAGGCGCTATGCCATGTTTTTCAAACCACTGTTAACCTTATGAATAATATCCTTATCAATCTTTCCTTCCATCTTGATGTGTGTACCTAAAATTAGTGTTTTCAAGCTTGAACCAGAAATTGACTCGGAACATGATATTGGGCGAGAGTTCAACCGATGTTACCATTGTTCATCATGATTCTTCAATAGTCAAGTATAATATAGTTATATATAAAAATTGTAAAATGTTGTGATTTAGGTGATAGAGTTAGCGATGTAACCAAAGAACATAGGTTAAATACCAATAACATTTTTTTTTTATTTTTGTAAAAGAGAAATACCAAAAAAAAAAGGAAGCAAAATTGGGTGGTTCAACTAGATACATAGGTTGGTTGATTGGATCAAATTGGTTTTGATCTGGGTTTCTTTTAGTAGATTTTTTTTTTGGTTAATTATTTCTGCTCAGTAGTTGATGGCCATTCAAACTGATTGAACTGGATGCTCTGATTTAGTATTTAATTATTGCCAAAAACTGTCCTCACTTAGATGATATTTGTCCTATTCCTAACTGTCGAGATTGAAACATCATATACTCTGGAGTTGTGGGGAAAATGCCCCGTTTTATTCCTTCTTAACTTAAAACCCTACCCTAAATAATTCCTCCATAGTCTAGCTTTTCATTTGTGCCTTTCTTACTCTTATCCATGAAGTGTATGTTTTGAGAAGAGGTAGTAGTTGGCTGCAAGTTGTTTTACCCTGTATACAAAAGTAAATTAGTAAATTTACTAAATATTGAATAAATTTTGGAAAATTGTAGTCGGAAAGGAGCTTTTTAAGCTTAAAATATTTAACCAAACTTAAACATCATCTGTGAATAACACACCAAGGCAAACTCTTTTAAATTGACTTGATGAGCTCATCCTGGACTATTGTAACAAAAGTAGACTCGATGTTAATCCCTGAT
>JBDNDU010000313.1:0-21783 GCA_039764185.1 Tamarix austromongolica | reverse complement strand
AGGTGAATATTGTATAATTATTATTAATACAGCATGATTATGGAGTTGAAGTATGTTGGTGTGAATAAAGTGTGGCATAAGAATTATGTGTATAATTATGTTACTATTATTGTATGTTGTGGCCTTAAGACATGCATGTTAGGGTTGTAAAATAATGATGGGGGGTGTAACAATGTGGTGTTAGGGTTTTGTATGAAATGGCATGGTGATAGGGTTTTGCATGAAATGGCATGGTGTTGGGGTTTTGCATGAAATGGTATGGTGTTAGGGTTTTTCATGAAATGGTATGGGTTTGGGTTTGCATCGGATTGCATGGCGTTAGGGTTTTGAATGGTGGTATTAATGCTGCATGGTGTTAGGGTTTTGCATGGTGGTATTAATGTGGCATGGTATTAGGGTTGCATGGGATTCAGGGTTTGCATGGGGGTTAGGGTTTGCATGGAAGTGTGATTTACGTGGATTTAGGGTTTGCATGGGAAGTGTGGTTTATGTGGAGTTAGGGTTTGCATGGAGTTAGGGATTGCATGGGAGCTAGGGTTTGCATAGAGGAAGTGTGGTTTATGTGGAGTTAGGGTTTGCATGGGAGCTAGGGTTGCATGGAGTTAGTCATGCATGTCTGGGAAAATATTTGTGAATAAAATATTTAATACACTAATCTTTTAAAGTGGAAGATTATTGAGCCGAATCCAAACCGATCCACCGGTTAGGAATAGTGGTTAGGGTTTTACCCTATGTGCGACCGATCCACCGGTTATAATAGTGGTTAGGACATGATGTCCTATATGTGACCGGCCACCGGCAATAATAGTGGGGTGACTCGAGCTCAATAAACACAAACTAGAATTTCTAAGACTCTTAAAAGACATTAATTACTTATAGTGGAATACCATGCGAGCAGGAACCAGACCGATCCACTGATCAGGAATAGTGGTTAGGGTTTTATCCTATATGTGACTGATCCATCGGTAATAATAGTGGTTAGGGTTTTACCCTATATGTGACCGATCCACCAGTAATAATAGTGGTTAAGGCATGATTCTCTATGTGTGACCAACCCACCGTTTATAATAGTGGGGTGTTCCTGTACTCGCATGGATTTGATAAAAGGCATGGTGTGTATCGACTTCCGATAAAAAAAAGATTAAATAATTAATCTGGACCTTTTTGGGCCTTATATGTGGGCTCATTGATGATAGGCTATGGATTTCTCTATACGCTTTTATGTATCATATGTGTGGTTTGAAATTGTAGGTTGATTATTATCCTACATGATTTGATGTGTTTATGTGTCGGCCTTAGTGCCCGGTTACCTTACTCAGTATGTAGCGTATTGATCACCTTTTTCATGGGTGCTTCTCATTCCCATGAGCAGAAGGCCCTTTCTGACTTTGTGCAGGTGGGCGAGACATCCGGTGGGGTTGAGAGTTGAGCTTGTGGTTGGCTCATAATCCAAGAGTGTCGTGGCCGTATTTAATCTTTGGGCAACTTATTCCCTTGGTATTACTTGTGTATCGTATTTACCCTTTTTCAATTTATTATCTTGTATTGATTATTTCAAATAAACCCTTTATCGATTGTAAAATTATTCCCTATGAGAAATTTTGATTTCGCACTCTGATTTCTATTTTGTTATTTATTGTAACTTGTATGCGCACTCTGATTTCTATGTTAATCTTTTTAATGCATGTTATGAACTCTCAATTTAAGTGTGAAAATAATCTTTTTAGTTTTAGCACTTGGTACTGGAACTGTCGGAGAGAACCGGTCTGGTACTAAGTGTGGCAGTAACATCCCCAGAATTCACGGGTTTTAATTTAAATATTTCTATCGTAATCTCTTCCATTTTAAAAAAATAGTGAATTTTGGGGTGTTACAAAGGAACTCAAAGATATGAGGTTCTTATTCATCTTAAGTACACGCCTCACATTAAACAATATCCTAACCACACCAGCATACATCTTCACCTTCACCATCCCAATCCCAACAACTTTGCATGCAACATCATTTTCTATCAAGACAACTCCCCCCTGAATCACCGTAAAAGTCATTTGGCCATCCTAATTATCAAATCTCTTTAGCAACCAAGATCTAATACCAAGTTGTCACAACATAATGCTAATTGATTAGATCTAACCGAATATTGAAATTGACAAGATTATTGAATAACTAACAATTCAATCATAAGATAGAACAATTAGGGGGAAAAGGTATTTATTTGTATACTTGTGTAATTAAAATCTGATTCAACAAATTATACAAATCAATAATTCTCTAATAAATAAAAAACAATAGAGAATAAGAGGTTTTTCACACGCACCACTTAATGGTTAGGGTTTTATCATATATCTTTTATAACAATTAAAATTGTATAGGATAATCTAGTCATTTTGAGTGTGTTATGATTTTTATCCTAAAAATTATGTCTCATATGTATTATATGTTGTTAAGTATGCGAGCATGTATTTTGGATGGATTAAAACTACATAATGGGATTTTATGTGTAGAATTATATATAAGATCAAAATGGTCATTTGACATATCTGATAATTTAAATCGCATAATGAATAATTTATTTATGGTGTTTTAGCCTTTTCATGATAAATTAATAAATAAAACGTAATTAGTATTTAAATAGATGATAATCTGAAAAATTTTGGTCTTAGGGGTATTTTGGTTATTTTCAACCTAAATATTTAAATGTGAATAATTGAGCCTAGGATGATATTAGTATATTTTAATGTTGGCGTCGATATTGACCTTGATTATGGTTGTCTCGAATAATTGGAAATAAGTAAAAACATTTAAGTATGGAAATTAGATTTATCTATATTGTATGCAATTTTATGGTCGTATTAATAAAATACTAATACTTAAAGTGAAAGAACTCGAGATTGGGAATGGTGGTTCCATAGGGGTCACTACCCAAAGGACGTGGTTTAGCTCATGGTTGATATTATGGATTTTTGCTGGTGTACCTTAGTGCTCCAATTAAGCCCTAAATCTTACTATATTTTGTTCTACGGACTAATAAGGGGTATGAATACTTATAGATTAGGTTTCCTTATCGATAGGGTATTGTGTTACCTTCGTGTACCAGTGCGATCGGGATATCTTTGTGTCCTTAGGTTGATAGTCGGTAGCATACGGTGTTGTGTTGGTGCACTGGTATAACTAGAGTATCCCCATGTTGATTGATCTCCCCTCAAGAAAGTAAATAAAAATAAAAATATTATGATTTGATTGAAATAACGATTATCAAATTATTGGATTATTTGGTAGCAGCCTTTGTGCCTACCTATGTTGCTATTATGTCTGTGAACATACCTGTGATAATATGGATTTCATTATACCACACCTATAAGTATACCTGTGATGTTAGGGATTTTGTTATATTGTACCTGTAAGACATGAGTCACTGCATATCGGCATGCGGGTGTTTAATGAAAATTTTTTCCATTTCAATATTATATTAATGGCAGTTCTTATATTTTTATGTTTGATGGGTATATCTTTTGAAAAAGTTTCTACTCTCTCCACTACATGAAAATTTGAATAGATACTATGATAGCAACATTTCAACATAAATTATAATATATTCTTCAAGATTCCAACAATTGCACTCATTGGTACATGATGGCACATAAGAGCCACATCATCTATCTCCAGACTCAAATTTAACTTAGAATACATCAAGGTCATTGCAAATGCCCACGCTCAAGTAAAGTAACTCCTAAATCACGCACAAGAGTTTCAATACATGTAATAAGCTGCTGATAATTTGGAGTTAGCTCTCCCCTCTAATATAATCGACGGATAGTTTTATGTGATTTGTTCAGACATCTTTTGGCTAGAATTTGATGATCATCATTCGAATGTTCAGCCAAATATTCTTCTATCATTATTAATACATACCTATGAGTTCTAAGAATATATCAATCCATATAATCATGAGTCACGTCGCATGGGTATTGAGCCAGTGGTCCAAAAACATCCAGGCCCAATATGTGTTTATGCATAATAAAATGTGTACTTCTTAAGGGAAAGACCTATGTACATGTTCCTAATGGGCTTGATAGGCTCCTCAGGGATCCCTTGTGTATGTCCAAACTAGCGTGTCACTCTATCAGGCATATATGGTTCCACTTTCTCCAAATAGTGTAAAAAACCGTGATAAAATGCCATAGGACAATCTCTATATGGATTAGCTACTCTGTATGGATCCCAAATGACCTTTTACAAAAAATTTAAACTAAATACAGATATCGCTCATATAATATAGTAAGAATATAATAATTTGAGTATACCTTTGATGCAGGAATAAGATCAATCTTTGTTTGAAAATACTCAAGCATCTCCAATTTATTTTCAAATTTATATCCACAAAACTACCTTATACTACGAGGATGGTTTGGATCATACCTAGATCGTTCCACTCCAAACCCTAGAAAGTATTCATACATCTAGGTTTGTTATAATATTTGATTATTATAATTATAACTAATGTATCCAAGTATGTAATATATATATATATATATATATATATGATAATATAAAAGTACCTGTAATAGAGTGACACATCCTGACATTTGAGCAGTGTCAGCTCTAGAAGCCATACTAAGTTGTCAATATAGAAAAGAAAGTGTGGTTCCAACCCATGTATAACCTTCAACCCGGCTAAGATCTTGAACAAAAATGATATAGTATGGATTAACTTTATCAACCGACTTATCGATAAACAACGATAGGCTGATCAACCA
Organism: Tamarix austromongolica; assembly: GCA_039764185.1. Lineage (NCBI taxonomy): Eukaryota > Viridiplantae > Streptophyta > Magnoliopsida > Caryophyllales > Tamaricaceae > Tamarix > Tamarix austromongolica. The sequence continues at coordinate 17,026 of JBDNDU010000313.1, read as the reverse complement.
TAATATATACTCGATTGATTCACATATTTCTTGTAGCCATTAAAATGGAAGCCTACTCCTTCGAGTGACTTCATTCACTTGTATTTCCTCCATCCCAAACAAGGAACCCATTACATCAATTAATTGTCCACGCATGTCGGCTGTCATTTCCAAATGTAATGGATAACCATCAACTTGTAGCCCTGATATACAATGAACATCTAAAAGGATGATTGTCATCTCACCGCATGGCATATGGAAGCTATTGGTGTCTGGTTGCCATCTCTCAATAAATGTTGAAATAAGTGGCACATTGGTATACTCAAATGTACACTATGGAAGGTGTGACAATCCTGTTTGATGTATCAAAGTGGACATCCTTTCATTGATGCTTCCAAGAAAAGTTTTGAAAGCCTCCTGCCTCGTGTGGATCCTAGGACAGCCACGATCCTAAAAAATAAAAGAAAATAATGTAATGAATATATACTATTGTTTACATATAAAATAAGAAATAAGAAATAATGAATATAATAAAATTACCTTTCCTAACCATAAATCTAAAACCGCGTGACCGCTAAAGCTTGGAATCAAATAATGGATCATTTGACCTCTAGGATATGGCCTAAGAATTACCATTCATCCTTTAGTTGTATACATTTTTTATCTTTATTAGCATCAACGGCATCCCCATCATCATTGTCGTTGTTATCGTCCTCATCATCATGAGGCACATGAGTTGATGATAATAGTTGATCAGTAATGTGGGGTAATGATGCTGGAAAATCTAATGATGATCTAGAACCACTAACAATAGGTGGGTGAATTGAGTATGATGGTACTCCCATGTTAGGCTATGTCAATGAGGTAAAAAAATCTACATATTCTATAAATAATGGAAAACCTCCAGACCCGAGACCTCCGATCCCCAAACCTCTAGAACCCAAACCCCCTACCCTTGAACCTCTGTACCCTCTGAAACCCAAACATTTGAACCCTAAAATGCCAACATCGGCCATAAATAATGGATAACCTACATAGTATGAAAATGTTGGAAAGATAGGAGCTTGATGACTAGGCCTTGGTTGTTTGGGAGATTGTGCATATTCTTGTTATTCCGACGCTTCTTTCGATTCTTGTTCACCTGCTTTTTTGCCTCGTTGTAATCCTCTAGCAAGACTTTCTTTGAGATTTATCAAACAAGACATCGGGGTAGGTTGCTCAGTAGCAATTATGTTACGTTGTGAAGAGCAATAATAAGACGACCATCAGTTCTATCTACTTCTATGTCTTATCTGCGACTCATCTAGATTTCAATAATAAAACTAAGTCAATTAAAATTAGGTATATAAATTTAAGGTAATAAGTCATCACATAAATAAAACCTAAATACATAGGTGATAATAATGTAATTATTAAATATTATAATATCAACCCCTATTATGATAGCGAAAGAGATATATATATCCAACCTTATAACTAAAATACAATCTCTTAAACTAATCATTTACTTCATTAATTAAATACATCAACAATATTTTTATTAATTACTCATAGTAGTTTATTATAATATAAATACTAAATTATACTTAATTATGGTATCTTATAAAACTAATCTCCCGATATATTTTTTTCAATAATCCAACCAAATTTATCTAAAGATATTCCATAAAAATTAGCGAACTAAATAAATCTAATACAAATATAAACATATTTAATCTATAATAAATAGATTTAATAATAAATAAATAAACTAATATAATCTATTATCTAATTAATATGATTAAAAAACATTCACCAAGAACCCCTACCACATAACAATATTCAACATATTTAATGAAAATATAAATAAAGCTAATAAATATCAAATCATATATAAATAATATAATAATGTAATTAACAGAGTATAATAGATCTAAAAATATAATGAACAAATTTAACCAAATTAACCATAATTAAAAAAATATAACAAAAAAATATAATTAACAAACCATAATTAATAAACATAGTTACACCTCTCAAAGACAACCGAAAACCCTAGAATATCGATAGATTTTGCCAAACCCATATTTAATTAAATTAATACAGTATAATATATCTAAAAATATAATGAATAAATTTAACCAAATTAAAGATAATTAATATATATATAATTAATACAAACATTATTAACAAACCATAATTAATAAACATTATTATAAGTATAATTAACAAACCGTACATTACCTAATTAATTCAACTGAAACCATTCATTTCCTATACGATAAAAACTGTTAGTCTTTCCCCTAACCCAATCGGCTGACTTTGCCAATCCCCTTTCCCCATGAACGATAGAATCTATCGATCCCCTTCCCCCTTCTACAGCAACCAATCTCCTTCCCCTCAAATTTTTTTCCTAGTTCCCCTTCCAGAAAACCCTAATCTATGCAAATAAAAAATAAAAAAATAAATCCAAAACCGAGACAGAATGGATGGAAAAAAAAAACTTAAACCCACCAGCAAGAATTTTCACTGAACCCTCCCCCTATAAACAAATATGGTTGAATCTTGCCCTATAACATCATCAATTTTTTCCAATCCCCTTCCCCATTGAACGGTAGAAGTTGTCGATCCCCCTTCCTTTCTTTCTTTTCTTTCTATCTAATCCGACCTTAGCTATAAAAAAAATCCAAAAGCTAGATCTATAACTACAAAAAATTGAATCCCACCCCACCAGTAATATTTGTTGTTGAACCCTCCCCATTGACATATTCCACAACAACAAAAAAAATACCTAAAAAAATTCATAAATATAAAAAAAATTACTTACCTTGGCATAAAGGAGGTGAGAGTTGAGTGAAGACTAAAAGAGTGAGAGAAGTGAGAGAAAGAGGTAAGGAATAATGAGTCAGAAAAAGTAAATAGAAAGGGGAGGGGTAGAATTGAAAAAAAATATATTTTCTACAAAGTAAAAGCATATTTTATATATAACAGCTCTATAGTTATACTAAATTAACTACTCTTATGTAAGGACTTCTAAGTTTCAGAGAATATGTTAGGAAGTTTGAGAGATTAGCACTTATATGTGATCTTCATGAGAAAAAGTAATAAACATGTGCTAGATTATTAGGGGACCATAACATGAAGACTAGAGACAAATTTGAAACTTGTTTATATAACTCTCTTGATGATATGATTAAGCTATCTTTGATATTTGAAAAATAAAATCAAATCCATTTACTCAAATGTACAAGCTAAAAAGTATGGGTTGGGTACCACAAGTCCTATAAATGTTGATAAGAAGCAAAGACCTCTCTAAGAGGAGAAAGGAAAGATCAAGATCAATGAGGTATCTATAAAGAAATACTTTAAATATCAAGGATATGGACACTTTACTAGAGAAGGTCTTAAACAAAGAGTGTTGTCCATTTAAGAGATTGAAGCTATGGAGACCTATAATGAATACCCTAATTTTGAACCTAGTGAACTTAATTCAATGGAATTTGAGGATAAAGGAAATGCTTGTTATGTGCTGCATAGAGTTCTTTAAATTCAAGCTAATGAGTAATCCAATCAATGAGTGAAGATATTTAAGACCAAAGGAATAGTGGGAGATCATTAATAGTGGATCATGTACAAATATGGCTAATTAAAGGATGGTGAAGGATCTAGGATTAGATACAACACACATTCGAAGCCTTAGTCTCTTCAATAACTCAATAAATAAAATTATTCAAAGTAACCAAACAAAACCTAATCTCATTTCAAATTAGAAATTATCATGATAATGTGCTATATGATATTTTACATATGGATGCATGTAGAATCTTAATAGGTACTAATGAGTATCTCATTGAGAACTATAAGACATAATACAAACTTAAACCTTATAAGTGTGATAATGATAGCATAGTAAAAAATAAAAAGAGTTTGTTTTTTTCATGAAAAGGATATGATAGAATGTATTTGTTATGCTTTTATTATCAAAGAATCCTCACAAGGGGAGAAAAATGATAGTAATATTCTATTAAATGAGCTTATTGATGAGTATCATGATGCACTTTCTAATGACTTACTATTTGGATTACCACCTAAAAGAGGAATAAAGCATGCTACAAATTTAGTACTTGGTGTGTCATTACATGATTGACATTCATATAAATGTAGTCCAGAAGAAGATAAGGAATTATAGAAATAAATACAAGAGCTCATAGGAAAAGGATATATAAGAGATAGCATGAGCCTGTGTTGTATACATGTATTACTTGTTCCACAAAAAAAAAAAGATGGGACCTAGCGCATATGTATTAACTATAGAGTTGTAAACAATATAACTATTAAATGCCAAATTCTATACCTATATTAGATGACATGTTAGATGAAATGTGTGGGGAACAAGTATTCTCAAAAATTAATCTAAGGAGTAGATATCACCAATTGAATATAAGAGAAAGGGATGAATGGAAAACAATGTTTAAAATGAAATATGGTCTTTATGAATAGAATGTGATTCATTTTGGTTTATGTAATGTGCCTAGTTCATATATGAGAATAATAAATGAAATTCTTGTGTTGCACTCAAACAATATATTTATGTATAGTGAAAATGAGCATGATCATCTTTCATCCAAGGAGATTATTTGATAAACTAAAAGAAGCTAAACTATATAGAAAAATGAAAAAATATGACTTCATGCTTTTGAGTGTTTTTTTCCTTGGTTATATTTTTTAAGTAGTTAAGGTACAAAAGTAGATCCCACAAATATTCAAGCTATTCAAGATTGGCCTATTCCAAGAGATATTCGTGAGATACAGAGTTTCCTTGGGCTATCAAGTTTATATAAAATATTCATCAAGGAATTATCAACTATTATCTTGCCAATTACATATATCATGAAGAAAGGTAAATTCAAATGGGAAGAAGATGCCACTAAAGCCTCAAAGACTTTAAATGATAAGCTATTTATTGCACATGTATTATCCTTACCTAACTTTGATAAATTATTTGAAGTTACATGTGATGCTAGGGTAGAAGGAATAGAAGGTATACTCTCACAAGAAAAAAAAAATAGGAATAAATTTAATTTCTCCCCATATGATAAATAATTCTATACCATCATAAGAATCCTAGAAACATAGAGTCATTATTTAATGCCTAAACCATTTGCTTTACATTCGGACCATGAAAGTTTAAAATATTTTCATGGAAAAAAGAAAATTAATCCTAGGCATGCAAATGGGTTACTTACTTAAAATCCTTTCTGTTTTATGTCAAACATTTTGATAGTAAAGAAAATATGGCAGTAGATGCATTATCGAGAAGATAACTGATACTTATCATGTTAGATGCTAATTTATTAGGTTTCAAAATGGTGAAAGAATTATATGAAAAAGATGAATATTACATTGAGGTTTATGATACATGTAAAATAATCATATTCATGGTAAGTATGTGCTTGAAGATGGCTTTTTTCTAAGCTTAATAAATTTTATATACCTTGATCTAGTGTGTGTGACTTATTTGTTAAAGAAGTGCATAAGGGGTTATAGTTGGTCATTTTAGTGTGCACAAAATTATGGAAATATTATAAGAGTATTTATATTGGACATGAATGATGAATTTGGTACAAACTATTATTGGAAAATGTGTAACTTGTCAAAAGAGTAAGAGTTTCTTCCATAATAGTTTGTATATTCCTCTACCAATTCCTATTCAATCATGGGAGGGGTTAGTATGGACTTTATCCTAGGGTAACTAAGGACACAAAGGGAAAATGATTCTATTATGGTATTGGTTGATGGGTTTTCTAAAATGGCACATTTTATTCCTTATAATAAAATTGATGATGCAACTCATATGACGGATTTATATTTCGAAGAAGTGGTAAGGTTGCATAGGATTCCCAAAATTTATCCTAAGGTTAATAAGGACACAAAAGGGAAATTATTCTATTATGGTATTGGTTTATGGGTTTTCTAAAATGGCACATTTTATTCCTTATAATAAAACTGATGATGCAATTCATATGACATATTTATATTTCAAAAAAGTGGTAAGGTTGACTAGTATTCCCAAACTTTATCCTAAGGTTAACAAGGATAAAAAGGGGAAAGGATTATATTATGGTATTGGTTTATGGGTTTTCTAAAATGGCACATTTTATTCCTTGTATATTTCAAAGAAGTGGTAAGGTTGCTTAGTATTTCCAAAAGTATAGTATCAGATAGAGATATAAATTTTGTAAGCTACTTTTGGAAAATACTTTTGCATATGGTAGGTACTAAGTTGTTGTATAGTACATTCCATCATCCTCAAATGTATGGTTAAACTAAAGTTAATAATATAAAATCATAAAATATACTATGAGGACTAGTTAACAAGAGTACAAAAGATTGGGATATAAAACTTGCACATGCTGAATTTGCATATAATAGGAGTCCTTATAGTTCAACTCAACCAAGCCCACTTATAATTTTCTATGGAGTTAATTCTTATTCACCTATTGACATGCTGTCATTAAGGAAATTTAATATTAATAACTATAATGCTAAATAAATACTTGAATTCTTTAAGAAACTTCATAAGCAAATTAAAAGCAACATTGAGAAATATACTGCTATATACCAAACTCAAGTGAATCAAAATTTAATTCAAGTTTTTTCACCAGGATAATTATTTTGGCTACACTTGGAGAGAAGAAATATTTTCAAACTTAAGAAAAAACAAACTAATGTTGAGATTTTATGGAACTTTTAAAATCTTAATAAATTTTAATAGTAACGCTTATTAATTGGAATTACCTAAATCCTATAGGGATTTTTCAAGAACTTTTAATATTTGTGATTTATCTCATTACTATAGTGATGATAATTTGAGGATAAACTCTCTTTTAAAAGAGGATAATGATGAAGTAGAATCTCACTCACTCTTCTTCTATTATATGTCAAGAGTTAGCATACTTGGAGATGATACTAAATATTCTTAAAAATCATAATGCTACTAATGTTTTATTAAGTGGTTCTTGCAGGTATTATATATATTTGTATGAAGAATAATTCAAAAATATATATAGTATACAATACAAGCACAAGACAAGGGTTATAGATTTACATAGAAGACAAAGCCATAAGACACAAAGCTTGATTACATGGTTATTACATGTATTACATTTTTAGGGTTTTGTTTAGCTTTGAGATTTTATGTACACTTTGTAATATCTTGTAACTTGTAATTGTATACTATTATATGCATAATATAGGCATGTAATGTATTAGTTTGATTCTTTTACTAGCTAGTTAATGTAGCTAGCTTAAGGTCGGTTGGGTTAGAGCTTGGTTGGTGAAAGATAAAATAAGTCGACCCGTGTATATGTATGTATGTGTGTGTGTGTGTGTGTGTGTGTGTGTGTGTGTGTGTGTGTCTATATATATATATATATATATCTTATACATAGAATAATAATGAAGTTGATTGAAAGCTTAATAATTTTTGAATTCTCCCTTCCTCTACAAGTAAGTTGATCTTGAGATTTGTGGTTATTTGAGAGAGAAAACTTCGTGTTTTCTCCTTAGAATCAAAGTGGCCTTATTAAATATCCAATCCCAAAGTGATAAAGGATTGAAACCACCATTCAAACCAATCTACCTCAAATTCATATTAGAAAAATAAAGAAAATATCCTCCTTGAAATGATGGTCAAGCCCTCTTCAAGCATCCAAATTATGACCTCTAAGAACTTGAAGAGAATGTCACGGACATATAATTTTTTTAAATTTTTTATCTGAAAGGTTTTATAATACCTTAAGGTGTATAGACTATATTATAATTATGTGGAAGATAATTTAATATTCTAAATATATTCTAAATAATGTAAGAAATATTTAGATCTCTCAAATCTAGAAAACTATTGGAAAGTCCTATAAGAACGTACGTGTCTATATTTCTTAAGAAAGTTTTGGGGTTGAGTAATATTTAAAACCTTTCATTGTATAGAAGTGACGAGGGATACCTTAACTATAAATAAAGGAATACCCATTTTCTCCCACCATTGAAGATTTGTGAAGCTATCTACTTGTCGATAAAAATGTTCTCTTTATACACACAAATACTCTCTCACTTTCCCTAAGTTTCCTAAGTTCTTTAACATTGAAGTTATTACTCATCTTCTAAGGCTTGGTTATAACCTTAGAGTGGAAAAGGCTAACTTAGTGAGCACTAAAGGACTTGTACTTCTAAGTGTCGTATGTGAAATACTTAGGTGAAAGGAATCATCTTGTAAAATCTGACATAGAAGATGGATTCAAGTGCTTGGGCTTTCTAAAAGCCTATTACAACCTTTATGTGGATAGCCATGCCCATTTGCATATATTTTTTTAGTAATTATATGTATGTTAGAACATATATTCAATCATGAATTCCATGCACACCTAGGAAACAATTTGTCATAGTGTTATGGTACCCTATTAATAAAAATTTGTAATGGCTTATTATCATATTCATTTTGCTACATATATCTAATGTAATATATGTCCTTACATTATTATGCATGTTCAATTTCTTAACCTTGTTTTTTTCTCACAATAAGTGAATACCAACTACTATTATATGTGATAAACCTAAAATTAATATGACGTACTAGCTACTAGATCTTTATTTGACAAACAACTAATTAAATTGTTGCAGAAATAAACACCTTATGCACATTGGGTCGTATGGTACAAGTGATATGGATTTTCTTATTCTTAATCATACAATCAAGATATACAACCACCTTAACATCCACCCTTACTATCCTATGAGAATCTTCTCTAATCAAAGGGATTGACACATTGATATCTAGTAACTAGAGGATAAGTTATCAGGTAATCTCTTTTGTATCGAGACATTGTTACTATCCATATATCGAGGTATGACTCACATGATTATAAAGAAGAAGATGTTAGTTCTCTTGAGAATAGTATTGTTACTATGGTTGATGAAAGGCCTTATGTTGACTTGTTTGTATCAAGACATTATGGGTTTACTATCATTAAGAGCTAATTTACTAAGAATGGTTAGGGATTTGTAGGTGCTTCTCATCCATCCCAATTAACTTATGTAGTAATGTAATAAACTATACAAAAATCCTTCAAAATGTGCTAAAAATTATGTTAATATAAAATAAAGTGGTTTTGGCTTTGGAAAGGGATTGAAAGTCTAACTGATCGAGCAATAATCTCAATAACTAACTACCAAATGTAACCAAAAAAATATACTAACTTGCAAAAACCAATAGACTAGTTATCCAGTGATTTCATATCCTTTATAATTTTTATTGAATCTCTTTCCAATGTTTATAAAAAACAGTTATAAATAGAATCTATTTGTGCTAATAAGTATATTTTGGACTTTGGACTTTAATTATATTATATAAAATATTCTATAATTTAGTTATAATTTCCTAAAAGTAATTTTGAGGAATTAACCCTCTCTCTTATCCTTCACTTTCCTCTCTCTTATGGTAGTTATATCTCTGTGTTAGAATTCCTAAACTCTTTCCTAACTTTCCAACTCTCGGGCATGTCCCATATGCACTACACTTTACCTCTCTCACTTCATCATGCATTTATTACACTTGGTTCCCTTACTGCTACCATTAGCTTTTATATACACTCTATTCTTGATTTATTTCACTCCTTAACTTCTCACGTTTGCATTCTCTCCCTTTTCCTTTAGGAAAACTTCTAACTTTATCATTCTTCACTTTTCTTCCCTTTTATTATTTGTTGAGAAAACATAGGTTGTCCCTTGTTTCCTCATCCTTTAGTTGAATTATTTTCTTTTCTTTCTTCTCATAATCTTAGATTTAGCTATCCCTTGTTTCTCACAAGCAATGAAGGATTAAGATTTAGAGAAAGGTTGAAAATATTAGTTTCTCTCTCTCTCTCTCTCTCTTATTTTAGTTTTGAGAAAAAGTTATATTATTCCATTTTTCCTCCTTCTTTTGCTTTTTTTTATTGAGTTTTGAAAAGGAGTTTTAATTCTTTTGATTCTTTATTCTATTACAAAATCGAGATCTTGGTAGATACCATCAATTTAGGAGTATTTTTACAAATTTCTTGGAGGTAAGGCATCCTTTTTTCTAATGTGAATGAGATATTGTGTTATTTGTTGATATTCTATGTTCTTAGTATGTTTTATGATGTGTAGCTATTATATTGAGTTCTTAGATTCAAGCATGTTTCCATATTTTGATTTATAAAGTTTTGGATCATGTTTTAGTATTTTAATATTATGCATAAGTTAAGTGAAAGTCAAGTATGATCCTGTTAAGTAATGATTCCTATGATTATTCATGTAGATTATGTCTTTTTATATGTTCTAAAACATAGAAGCATGATAGGATTAATTTATAAAAGAGTGATAATTTTGTTTATGTTTGGTTTCAGCATCTAGTTGTTGTTTAGCCCTAACCAGTTGACCAATTTTCCGCAACCAATCGACTAGTTGCATGAACAATTGACTAGTTCCTACAAACAATCGATTTGTTAGACCAACTGATCGACTCGTTTTATTGTGTGTGGTTTTCTCAAGTCTTGTGCAACCTGACGTATTGACTGGTCTGCCTGATTTCATCATGTTTGCTTAAATATTAATTTCATTTTGTTGGGACTTCCATATTAATAATTATATGTAATTATAATATTTTCATCATGATTTCAAACTTTCTTAACCTTATTTTATATGGATCAAAATGAAAAAATTGTGGGCTTTGTATAACTTAGATTAGTGTCACCTCTAAACACCTAATTGTTAGCCTATATGCCTTGTGTGGTGTTATCACTTGAAAACACCCAATTGGTTATTCATGGAATCTCACAAGTAATTAATAATAATGGATTAAGATTTTATTCAAGTATTTTTCTTTGACTCTTATAGTAGCTAGCCTGAATTTAGTGGGTGGGTTACCCTGTGTTTTTATCTTTTCACCTAGTAAATATATCCTTATCTATCTAGTTGCATCTAGTAGAGGGTTTGCGCATATCTTTAAGGTATAAGATATAGTGCGGTAGGCCAACATGGAATCGGTGTCCAATACTAGTGGGTCAGGTATCCTTGTACAAGCTCCTAGCATTTTATCTTGTCCATTACGTAGGTAGGTGCGATATCCCAACTTGTGTTGTCCTCACAACGAAGACATTCAAAGGTACGATGGTGAGGTATCTCAGTACAATCCCCCTTGATGTACTATGACCACTTGTGGTGGGTAAGGTATCCCAGTATCCTAATATATATTAGCCATTGTTGAAGGTGCGGTTGACGTGTGATAGGTGTGGTATCCATAGAGAAAAGCTCCTTCAATGTATCCCAACCTCATGTAGTGGGTGTGGTATCCCATTGTGCATGTATACTCCCATGATTTTGGTTTATGGTAGAGAGTTAGATGTGGTCAAACAGATTATCTTAATAACTGGAAAACATGTGGTCGCTAAAGGAAGATTTATAATATGGTTTCAGTAGTGTGATTCTAATGTATGATGTGTATTATTATTCTTCCATAATTCCCATACAAGTATGCATTTTTACATTGCTATCATGAGTGTGTGTGTTATAATAAGTAAGCTTATCACCATGCTACTATGTAACTTTAATGTACAGCATGAGCCTCTATCATGTCTTAAGTAGTTTATTTTATCATTACTTCACCGTACTATTACTTCACTTGTGTGGTCACTGTGATCATCCAGCTTCTGGTCTAGTGAGCAGAGGTCAATTTATAAGGTTATGATTCTTAGGTAGAGTATGTTGAGGGTAATATTGTGGGCGAGTAGTTGGTCATTCCTTAGGGACTGAGTATAACACCCCCATTTTTCACTACCAAAAAATTTCATTTTAAAATGATGTGAAAGCAAAAAAAAAATACTAAACATACATAGGAAAAACATAGTGTTAGTGCCATACCTAACATAGGATAGACGTCAACTGCCCATCCCACATTAGATACAAGGCTGAAAACCAAGCCAACCAAGTTAAAGTAGAGTGTGAAAAATTAGTTACATAAATATTTAAAAGAACATTTACAATATAAGACCTTGATAGTCCCCAACATAGTCAAATATAAGGAGAATGATAAGCTAAGAATACAATGTTATATTAGTAGAAAACAAGTTAGGGCGTGACTCCAAAATCATGGTCTGTCACAAACCCTACAAAATCCTTTGGGTGTCCACGCTCTCAATCCCTAAACCTAATATGAGGTAGGCCCAATACTTTCCAAATCCAAATACCTATACATGGCCCTGTACTCATAGGAATGAGCAATTGACCGAGCAAACGGGCACATCAGTATACTATGTACTGAGTAAGCCAAGTTATCTCCTCAACAAAACCCACAAGCATACAAGGTTTTGGAAATCATACTTAACATATGTGATGCCAGTGCCACATAATTGAGTGTACCTATTCTATCGTGGTCAGGTAATGTATCAAGATTTACTATCATGCATAACTCAAGAAAATCAAAATGTATCATACTCATTTTTATAGTATAATATCATAGGTAGTTGCACACTCGTACTAAGTAAGTTACAACACTAGGGTTTATTTTCCAACCTGCTCAATCAATTAGATTATCCCATTTCTTATCCACATACTTACCTCGGTAATCATCTGGTCATTCATTCCAATTATTCATTCAAATCATTACCCAAGTATTCATTCCAAATTTATATCATTATTATCATCATCTATCCATTCATTTTAATCATTATCCAATTATTCATCATTGAGTGATGGACTATGTATCACCCCATAGTCTTACATACTATGGAAGTCTATCCAAACCAAGGTGCATAAAGTCTAAACCAAAGCGAATAACCATAGTAGATTTAAGTTCAAGCCGAAGCCTACTATAATGGATATAAGTCCAAGCCGAGTCTGATCGATAAGAACATAAGTCTAGACCAAAGCAAACCACCTAAATAATCATACCCTTTAGTATCGATACATTCTAGTACATCATTAGTGTCTAGAGTAGGTAAGGCACAGGAATTTACTAGGATCCTACCTGAATGTAAAGCCTAAAGGCACCAATGAATGCCCAAAGGTAGACAAACCTCCAATAGCTAATCAAGCATTGGGTAATCCAAACCTATACACAGCTCTATTGTCTTTTTCTTTATGTGATGAGTACATTATTCATGACATTATGTGATCAGACAAGGCCCATACAAAGAGTAAGGAAGACATTCTCATATTTTTTTCTATATTAATCCGTTCCATCCCCAACCATGCATGGGATTTTCCATTTATGCTTGTTCAACATTAACCATATCCATGATATTCGTCCCTCCAAATACATTCCTTATTTCACCAGCTTATATCTCAAGAACCATCACATTTCATTTGTGGTACATCCATTACAACTTTTCATCACCAATCCAGTATATCATGGATCATGGTCCATTTAATCCATTCCTTAGATCATTGATCCATGTTATCCATTAAATAGTCATATAACAATCTCATACACAATCTCACAACATATCCAAATCAAGAAGAACAAAATCACACAAACTAGTTGAACTAGTAGATCAATTTCACCAACCAGTTAATTGGTTCAAGCCAACCAACTGATCGGTCTAGCTCAACAAAATAGAATTACCTCAAACTAGTTGATCGGTTTAGGCAAACTAGTATACTGTTCAAAGACCAATCAATTAGTTTTGCTTAAATAGCTGATGGGTTTAAGTAGAGAGCAAGACCAAAGTCTCCGCAAGCCTACCAACCTATGGGTGGGTCAATTAGTTGACTATTTTAGGAACTAGTCGATCGATTTGCGCTCCAACAGCACCAAATACTTATTTTCATGCAAATGATGCTTATAATTATTTATCATACCACATTCAAACATGTTCTAATGTCACATAAAGAAATTTTAACGTACAATATTTGCATATTTCACCATTAATCATCACAACTTAATATTTCCTTAAGATTCATGATTTTCACTCCAAATGCCTAGTCTAGCTATTCAATACAACTTCTGTAAAGCTATTTACTCATGCCAACATGTAACATCAAACTTAAAGAGTTCCATAACATGAAATTTTATTCATAACCCATCTCAGAAATAAGAATGACTAACTTGATGCAGGAAAAACTTTCCTTAAACAAGAAAACATAACTATGAAATCCTCAACTTTTAGAACCTTCATAAAACAAGTTTAACTTAAAGAAATTTGAATAACTTTCACAAATCCAAACCTAAAATAGAAAGGGAAGAATGAACATACCACAGCCAAAGGAAAATAGAGGATAATTCTACTAAACCACTCAACTTTTTTCTTAAATCTAACTCTTTCTTACTTAACAATTAAAAAAAGAGCAAGAGGAATTAGAATGCAAGGCTTGAAGTAAAGAGGGATAAGGTGAATGCTAGAGAGTTAGTGTAACACCCTGAGTTGATACGACCATGAGGAGGTTATCTTAGAGTGCTTTGGGATTGATCGGTTGGTTCCACAGATCAACACAAGTCCTTTCAGCGCGCTTTATCCTCACTCACGCACTTCCCAATAAATTTTTAGAAAATTTCTGAAACTTCCCAAGAGGGTCACCAATAATAAAATTACTCCACAGCCAGTAAGCTTAACTGTAGAGTTCTTAGGATGGAATCACCAAAAGAATGGTATACTATGTTGATATAAGTTTCCAAATCAATCCTTATAACACTCTACTCAATTTGGGGGTATTACATTCACCCCCACTCAAAGAATACAATGTCCTCATTGCACCTCAACCATTTACTGTCTCAATACAATTTATTCCAAGAATCGTCTCGCTAGGTGGCTAACTAGCTCATCCAAGTTCAGCTCACGGCCATGGTTTTGCTCTGATACCATTTGTAAAATCTCGAGTCAATACGACCATGCAGGAACTCCCTTGGATGCTTTAGGATTGATTAGTTGGCCCCATAGATCAACAAGAATCCTTTTAGCGCACTTTATCCTCACTCATGCACTTACTGAGAATTTTTTAGAAAATTTCTGAAACTTCCCAAAAGGGTTACCCATCCTCACGCATGCTTAACTATAGAGTTCTTAAGATGGAATTACCAAAATAATGGTATACCATGTTGATATAAGTATCCAAATCAATCCTTATAATACTCTACTCAATTTGGGGGTATTAAAGTTAGAGTATTTTGGAGACTAAAAAAAGGTTAATAGAAGGGGAGATTAGGGTTATTTATAGCTAACGAATTGATATAAACATCAGTGTGGTTGGGAACATATCAAAAACCCTAATTCTTACCATTTAATTTTGGGTTGAATGGAAAGATTTTATCCAAAATATGCTGAGTTATCCTTCAAAGCTGTACTTCTGGAGGAGTACATGTTGATTGGTCCAAAAATGTAATTTACAAGAGGGGAAATGGCAAGTCAGTGTGGAAGGAATTTTCTAGCTAAGAAAAATTGAGTATGCGATCGAAGCAATGATTCCCAAAATGTGCAAAGGAGAGAGGTGGAAGAAGACAAAGATGAGGTCATCTCCCTCCCGCCCCCCCCCCCCCAATTGTCCTAATCGACTCTTCAAATCAATTTGAGGTAGCATTTTCAAGCCAAATGCATCATGAAAAAGGTTAAGAATCTTTTAGGAACAATTTTTAATGGGTTATCAAGGTTTCATTTTAGTTTAAGAAATTTTTTCAAAAAATTGAGTTTCAAAAATATAATCAGCTCGACAAACCAATCGACCGGTTCCTAAACTAGTAGATCAGTTTGGTCGAGTAGAAACCATTTTGCTGAAATGATGAACCAGTCGATTGGTCCACCTGAAAAATTACTTAATTTAGCCTTATAACCTCATTTCAAATCTAATTTTACCTCAAACAAAATCATAGTTCTAAATCAAAATCAAACACCAACAAATGTTATAATTTCTCATTCAAAAATTTTACAAAAAGATGGGGTATTGCATTGAGAGTTAAATTCCCACCTAGTTAAGAGTTAGGATAACCAACTTAGATGTATTTTTCCCACTACATAGGATGTTTTTGGTTCTTTTTGGTTATTTAAACTCTTTTCTTTGCTTCCTATAATGGAATTTTGTAAACTCTCTATTCTATCTATAGTATTATTTGCATCATTATTATCATTAGTATTGTTATATTATTAGTAGAACATGAAAATTTTGTTTTTCCTTGCATTAGACATGGGTTAGGTGATTATAACACCTCTCTCATAGTTGGTATAGGAGTAACATATTCCAATTTTGCTTTTATAACACTTCTACATGTTTTTTAAATGATTTTTTTGTTCAAAATGTAGGAGTGTTACAAGTATTTAAATGATAGTTTCTAATCCAACTTACTATGTGTAAAATACTTTTTCATGATAACTATCTACTACTAAGCATTTTCAAATGGTTCTTTGCTGGCCATAGACATGAAAAATGCTCTACTTCAACTATCAGAGAATGGAGATCTACAAAATATCAATAAGTAATGGAGATGAAGATAGGGCTTCGTAAATGTCTAATGTCTAGCATTGCTATACCTACAAATGACCAACTTCATTTTAGCAACTTCAAGGGCATTTTTCTATTTTTTGGAAATATAGGCTTCATTTCAAACAAGAACTAATTGGGCAATCAAGTACCTCTCCTTTTGCATACTTCTAAGAGGAATTTCTAAGTCATCATGGCTAATCGTGAACCTTTTTGCATAAAATTTTCATAATAAATGCACTTTATACTCTTATATATGTGTAAGTTCAAGGTGAGTTGGACTCACCTAATAATTATGTGTTTCCATACATTCTTGACATTTATAGACAAGAAAGAATAACAAAACCAAGGGCAAGATAAATATTGCTAGTGTATATTTATATTAAGGTTAGTTTCATGCTACTAACTAATTTAATAGATAGTTGGCATGTAACCTTGTATGCCCGTCCTACACCATAGAATGTAGAAAGCACATCAAACTAAGTTTAAAAGACACAGTGTATTTTATTTTATGACACTTCATGGGCTTGGGATATCTTTTTTCCCCATGAAACTAGCAACACAAAAAAGAAATGTAAAACCCTAA
>JBDNDU010000312.1:0-21787 GCA_039764185.1 Tamarix austromongolica | reverse complement strand
TCACCAAACCTCATCACTCTCTTAGTTTGAGAGACACTCGACAAGACTATATCACACACCTTATAACAATTGTCCCTCATTCACAAGTGCACTATTTATTTTTACTAATCTTGGGTATCCCTCATACAATCTTATATCAACCTCCTATACCTATTCGTATCCTGAATCATGACAAGTCCTAACATAACCATCTCACTAATATCACTCTATTATAAAGAAGTAAAACACTCCATTATAAAGAAGTAAAACACTTTCCCCCTCATAATGTATCAAAAGGTTTCATCCCTAGGCTCTACCAAAAATTATTATTGTAAGAGAACTTTATGAAATTAAGATGATCCTCCAAACTACAACATAAATGCAATTTGTATGCTTCGAGCATATAGTCCAAGGTCTAAATGTTCTTCTCTTTTTAAACATCAATATTTGGATGAAAAACTACGTTCATCTTAAACTATGTCTTAAAGGAAGCCTATAAGTTCTAACTCAAATGAGATAATAACCATGGATCATAATCTACATAATAGTCATGGGTACCTTGTGTTATCTCACATTATGTTTCTTGTAAGCACTATCCATCGTCTTTACACTCAAAGTTGACTTCATTATTATAAACACTAACAACTTAGTCAAAAAATCCATAAATACCCATACTGAATTGAATCCACTACAAGTCATTAAAAGATTAAGCAAAAAGGCCATAGAGATATTATCCCACTCCTACTCTAGGACCTCAAGTTACTATAAGAACCTTACTAGTCTCTTATGCTTGATCTTAACCTTCTAACTAGGTATGCATCTAGAAATGAAATCTATAACCTATTGCTTCATATGAGGAAACAAATAAACCTTCTTTAGGTCTTAATGCAACTTATCCTCCTTAAGGTGGGTAAAATAAGGAGTACAACAACCCCTGTCAAGGACATTCTTTTTCAGTCATACACCACCTTCCTTGGTGTTTGATATTTTCATCATAATGGGTCTAAAACCCTCTGACTTTATCCTTGGTAATATTTCATCAAATGTTATCGATCTTGACATCACCATGGTAATAAAATCATATCTCATCAAAGATGGAAAATAAGAGAAATCATTCTTGCCTCCAAGATATTAGCTTGATCAACTCAATACCCATCTCCCTAAGCTTTAAACACAATGTATATTATAATATGATAACGCTTAAGGAATATGATGTAACTTAGCTAAAATAATCTACCATAATGTTGGTTTTAGCTTTACAATAAGATAACTTGGAGTCATAATATGTAACAAACTCTAACCATCTATGCTACCTCAAATTCAACTCCTTTTTGGGTGAAACAAATATAAGGGGCTCTTGTGGTTAGTGCAAAACTTACATTAAATGCCTAGGAATGCAGGATAAAACACCCAAGAATTGGCTTTCATAATAATGGAACCAATTATTCTTCATTTAGAAAGGATCTCCTATAAATTTGAAGATAAACGAATGGTTACCTTGCTAGAAATGTACTAAACCAGCTACTAAGTATCTACGCGCATGTCCATGGCATACATGGAATGCATGACCATGTGCATGGGGAGTTTATTTTTAGCTTGGTCATGCACAATTAATAATTTATCTAATTAATTAATTAAGTAGTAAGGTTTGATAATAGATAGAGCATAAAGTAACATAATATCTTTTAGCTAGGAATTTTTTGAATTATGCTTTTTAGCTAAGTAGTAGAATGGCTATATAGAGCCTTGAATATCATGATTATGTACAAGAATTAATGATCAATAATGATGTTTAGTTCAATTTTAATTACATGTAAGTTCAATTCAAGCTAAATAAATTTATGTTAACGATTAATCTTGAAAGTCTTAATCTCTTTGTCTGTATGAATTAGAGATTAATTCATATATTTTCTACTCTCTATAATCCATATTATTCTAGCCATAACTATCATCTAAACCTCTTCCATAATTGGAGCCCTAATTCAGTTTCCATATTTGAAACCCGAAACCATAATTCAAAACCCTAACCCTTCCATTCAAACCAAACATAACCTTAACCCCTTCATTCAAGTTAAACCCTAACCCTAAACCATGACATCATCCACCATCCAAAGCCAAAAATTTGAATCTCATCATCATCAACACACCATTGTTGAATACATATCTTAATTATAACAACTCATTCGAATCATCACCATAAGTTAACCATCATAATTAAATCATCATCACTTTGGTTTGAAACATAATCATCTCTAACTCACCCTATTCAAATTTCCTCACCATCTATCCATCATTGTTGAACCTTATTCTAATTAATATCAACCAACCGAGCCATAATATCTACAATTTGAGAATCCCATCCTCACACATATATCAATTTTGGTATCAAAGCCTGTAACAAAGATTTAATCTTTCTTTCAAGATTATTCAAGAAAGTGTCTCATCTTTAAGAATTTATCAAGAAAATACAAAAGGACCAAGAACTTAAGGGCGTGCTTGGGAGAACCACAATTGGTTGGTAAAGAGAAAGAATGGAGAACCAAGGAGAGGACTTGAGGGTTATTCTAAAAACATTCATCGACGAAATAAAGGAAGTTAAATTACATATGGGGAGAATAGAATCTTCCCAAGCCCATGAGTCCTATGTATAGCCACAAAACTGAAGGGAATAAATAGAGGAAGACCATGTGAGAAGGGCACAAAACTGGGTGGAGAGGAAGAAGAGAGCATGGGAAATTATGTAAGACCACATGACACATTGAGAAAACCCTATGATGACATGGAAAAAGGAATTCGCTTTGATCTTTTTGACTTTAAAGGTAATCTCGATCCAGAATATTTTCTCGAATGGTTACAAAGTGTTGAATCAATTTTTGAGTATAACGTAATTGCTGATGAGAAATGATGTTGAATAGAAATATTAATGTTTAAAAATTTTTCTAAAGTGTGGTATGATAATTTAAAAAGGAGATGGGAGAGAGAAGGGAAATCAAAGATAAGTTCATAGGAAAAATAATAATAAAAACTCTTAAAGAAGAAATTTGTGCCTTGGGAATATAAGCAAGAAAATTTTATAAAAATAACTATGTTGATGTAAAGGTTACTTAGAGTTGAAGAATATATTTGAGAGTTTAAAAGTTTAGCTCTTATATTTGATGACCAGGAAAAAAGGTATGCACAATTCATTAGGGGTTTAAATATGACTATTTGGGAGAAGGTAGAGGTGTAACCTTATGGAGTGTTGGAGGACCTAGCTAAGTTAGCCATGAAGTTGAGAAATAGTTGAAGAGGACAAAGAAACTAAGAAAGTCAACTAATGATCCATATTGTTCGACATTTAAGGGTGTGTCAAAGGCACAAATTTCTCAAGATGCAAACTAAGACAATGTTAGAAGGTTCACTCATGATGAAAAGGGCAAGGATCAAATGGTTAATAAGGTGAAGAAGTAATGCTTCAAGTGTAGAGGTTATATCCACTTTACTCGGGATTGCCTAAACCAAAGGGTGTTGACTTTGAATGAGATAGCAAGTATAGAGGCTTGTGAAGAGAATTAAAACCTTGATGAAGACTTTGAAGAAGAAAATGATAGCCTAGAGGATGCTTTGGAAGAAGGTCAAGTGGATGGATATGTGTTGCAAAAGGTACTCCAAGTATAACAATAATCTTTACTTACTTAACGGGAGAAAATTTTCAAGGCCAAGTGTAGAAATGGTGTTAAACAGTGTGAAGTCATCATTGATAGTGGCTCATGCACTAATGTTGCTAGTGAGAAGATGGTGAACAAGATCCATTTGGAAACTATTTGTTATCTAAGACCATATTCACTCTAACAGCTCAACAAAGATAAAGGTGTAGGGATAACCAAACAAACTCTTTTAAGATTGGAAATTATTTTAATGATTTTTCATGCAATATTCTACCTATGGATGCTTGTCACATTTTGTTAGGGAGGTTGTGGCAATTTTATAGGATGGTTGTGTATAACTGGGTTCTTAATGAGTATGTAGTATTTAAGGGTCCAAAGAAGTTTAGGCTAAAACCTAATCTAGATTGGGAGGATTTGGTTTTGAGGTATGAGAAAGAGGAAGGAATTGAGAGCATGCAGCAAAAAAATGATGTCGAGTGTAGAAGGGGAAGAAAGAAGAGTAGCCAAGAGATGTTGTTCCTTAAGCAATTAAAGAGAAGAAGATATTATATGACTTGGTGGTAAAGGAGGACCAACGGGGGGAGAATGCTAATATGGATTCAAAATTGCAACAAGTGTTGAAAGAGTAAGCCAATGTATTTCCAAATGAGTTGCAAATTAAGTGGGCTACCTTCTTTGAGAAGTATTGAGTATGCTATTGATCTTATACCTGAAGTCCTATTACCAAACAAGCTAGCTTATCAGTACAATCTTGAGGAGGCTAAGGAGCTAAAGAAATAATTGTAAGAGTTGTTAAGATAAGGATATATTTAGGAGAGTTTGAGTCCACGTGGTGTTCCTGCTTTGTTGGTACCTAAGAAGGACGGTACGTGGAGGATTTTTATTAATTCGAGAGAAATCAACAACATCATAATCAAGTACATATCTTAAATGCCAAGATTGGATGACATGTTGGATGAGTTGCATGGTGTAAAGGTGTTCTCAAAGATTGATCTTAGGAGTGGCAATAATCAAATGATAATAAGGGAAGGGGAAAAGTGGAAGATGGCCTTTAAGACTAAGTATGGGTTGTATGAGTGGCTGGTGATGCCATTTGGGCTATGTAATGCACCAAATTCCTTCATGAGGTTGATGAACAAGGTACTTAGACCCTTCCTTGGAGTCTTTGTTGTTGTTTACCTTGATGATATCTTAGTATATAGCAAGAGTGAGTTCGAGCACATACAAGACATAAAGAGGATATTTGACAAGCTTAGAGAGGTGAATCGCTAGGATAAGATGGAGAAGTGTAATTTCATGATGGAGAGGGTAAATTTCTTGGTTATATTATGAGTGGATATGGTATTTGAGTTAATTTAATGAAGGTGGAAGCTATACAAATGTGGCCTATTCCTTCTAATGTCCATGAAGTTTAAATTTTCCATAGGTTGGCCTCATTCTATAGGAGACTAATCAAAGACTTCTCTACCATTGTAGTACCTATCACACAACTGATGAAGAAAGGAGATTTCCATTAGAATGATCAAGTAACAAAAGCTTTTAAATACTTGGAGACAAAGCTCTCACATGCATTGGCATTATCTTTACTTTATTTTAAAAAATTATTTGAAGTAACATGTAATGCGAGTGGTGTAGGGATTGGAGGTGTTATTTCACAAGAAAGGAAGCTAATTACTTTCCTTAATGAGAAGTTGAATGGTACACTCAACTGTTTGACCTATGATAAAGGGTTCTATGTTGTTATGCATTGTTTGAGGATATGGAGTCATTAATTAAAACCCAATCCTTTTGTACTGCATTTGGATCATGAGAGTTTAAAGTATATACATGTCCATGACATACTAAGTGGATAAACTCCTTCCATAAATTTGTATTT
The DNA here is from genome assembly GCA_039764185.1 of Tamarix austromongolica. Lineage (NCBI taxonomy): Eukaryota > Viridiplantae > Streptophyta > Magnoliopsida > Caryophyllales > Tamaricaceae > Tamarix > Tamarix austromongolica. The sequence goes on along the minus strand of JBDNDU010000312.1, from coordinate 16,285 downwards.
TGTACAAGATGTGTTGATGGAAAATAAAATGGTTGTGGTAAATACATTATCGAGGAAGAATATGGTACTTACCATGATAGATGTGAAGCTTTTAGGGTCTAAGATGTTGAAGAGTCAATATGCAACGGATGATTATTTTTCTATGATCTTCGAAGATTGGAAGAAACAAGGAAGTTATGGAGCTTATGTTATTCAAGATGGGATCTTAGTTAAGCACAACAAATTGTGTCTACTAAAGACTTCAGTTCAAGACTTATTAATCAAAGAGGTGTGTAAAGAAGGAATTGTAGGATTTTTTGGAGTTCACAAGCCTTTGGAGTTGCTACAAGAACATTTCTATTGGCTGAGAATGCAAAAGGGAGTACAAGCCAGAACTTCTAGGTGTGCTATTTGTGAAAGGAGGAAGACGTTCTTCCACAAAGGGTTATATGTACTTTTAGTTATGCTTACTCAACCATGGGAACGTGTTAGTATGGATTTTATTTTGGGATTAACTAGGACACAACTAGGTAATGATTCTATTATAGTTGTAGTGGATCAATTTTTAAAGGTACTCATTTTATTCCATGTCACAAAACTGAAGATGCTACCCATGTTGCAGATTTGTATTTTAAGGAGATCATATTTGCATGAAATTTTGAGAAGTATTGTTTTAGATAGAGATGTGAAGTTCCTAAGTTATTTTTGGTAGAAGTTATGACATATGATAGCAATGAAGCTTCTATTTACCACATCACATTATCCTCAAACGGATGGACAAATCGAAGTTACTAATAGAACTTTGGGTACTTTGATAAGGGGATTGGTGAGTAATAGTGCCAAAGATTGGGATGTCAAGTTTACGCATGTGGAGTTTTCTTACAATTGAAGTTCTACTACAACAAGTTATAATCCATTTGAGATAGCTTACGACATTAGTTTATATATGCTGATTGATATGATACCATTGAAGAAAGTTGAAGTAAAGAATTATGATGCACAAGAGAGAGTGGAGTTCTTTAAAAAAATTCATCAACAAATCAGGCACATTATTGAGAAGATGAATGAAGTATACGAGATAAGAGCAAACAAGCATAGGAGTCAATATGGTTTTCAACCCGGAGATTTGGTATGGTTACACTTAAGGAAGTAGAGATTTCCTAATATAAGGAAACACAAACTTATGGCAATGGTGGATTGTTCTTTCAAAGTACTTTGAAAGTTTGGGAAAAGTGCTTATGAACTTGATTTTCCAGATTCATATGGTGGGGTACTAAGGAAATTCAATGTTACACATATTAGCCCTTATAATGACGATGCAAATTTGAAGACAAATTCAAATCAACAAGAGGAGAATGATGTAGGAGAAAACACTCAAGAATTGGCTTTCATAATTATGGAACCAATTATTCTTCATTTGGAAAGGATCTCCCATAAATTTGAAGACAAACGAATGGTTATGTTACTAGAAAGGTACTAAATAAGCTGCTAAGTGTCTACGTGCATATGTATAGCATGCATGGAATGCATGGATACGTGCAATAGGAGTTTATTTGCAGTGTGGTCATGCACAATTAATAATTTAGCTAATTAATTAAATAAGTAATAGGTTTGGATATTAAATATAGTATAAAGTTAGCATAAAGTAGTATAATATCTTTTAGCTTGGAATCTTTTGAATTATACTTTTTAGCTAAGTAGTAGAATGGCTATATAAAGATATAAAGGCCATGATTATGTACAAGAATTGATGATCAATATTGAAGTTGAATGCAAGTTGAATTCTATGTTTGTTCAATTCAAGTTAATTGAATCTATGTGAATGATTAATGTTGAAAGTCTTAATCTCTTTGTCTATGTGAATTAGAGATTAATTTATATCTTTTTGACTCTCCATAATCCATACTATTCCATCCATAACTATCATCCAAACCTCTTCTAAAATCGATCGTAAGTTAAGCCCTAATTTGTTTTCCACTTTTGAAGCCCTAAAACACCGTTCGAAACCCCTACCCTTCCATTCGAACCAAACATACACTTAACTCCTTCATTTGATTTAAACCCTAAACCTCGACATCATCGTCCATCCAAACCCTAGCATTTGAAGCTAATCATTATCCACACCATTATCAAATACATATCTTAATTATCACAACTCATTCGAATCATCACCATAAGTTAACCATCATCACTTTGGTTCAAAACATATTCATCTTTAACTCACACTATTTGAATGTTCTCACCATCTATCCATCATTGTTGAACCTTCTTCTAATTAATATCAACCCAACTAAGCCATAATATCACCAATTTGAGATTCCTATCCTCCCACACATATCACTAACGAGCTAATTCCTCTAAGTCTTCAAAGCTAACACCACCAGGGAAAGCTCTAAATCAAGAGATGGGTAGTTTTAATCAAGTATTGAGAAATATAAGCTAATAACATTCTATGTTATATTAGGAAACACCCTAAGCCATGTTTAGAAGCATCTATATACACCTCTAAGCCATCTAAGCCACATGCTAATATGAGCATAAGGGTTGAATTTAAACCTCTCTTTGACTCTCCAAAGCTCCTGTTGCACTTCTCACCCCACAAGAAATGTGTATTCTACTTTAATATGCATGTAATTGGGTGAGCTATATTGGATAAATCTAATGTAATAACTACCTAAAACTTGAAAATTATGCACATACCTAATTGAAGTTTGTTGTGGCCACTTTAAATCAACTCTAATCTTTGAAGGATATATAGAAACATGATCACTCAAAATCACATGTCCATGAAAAGTGACATGATCCAATGGAAACTTACACTTTGAAAGCTTAGTGTATAATGGATGCAAGTCAAATAGTGAAAATTTATTCTTAAATATCTCTCATGCTTCTCCAAGATACTATAATAAATGAGAATCATATCAATAAACACCACAACTAACTAGTCCAAGTATTTCCTAAACATATGGTTCATGAAAACCATCAAAGTTTACAATGCATTAATGAGTCCAATAAACAGCAATATGATCTCATACTTGTCATATCTCATCCAAAGTTCTATCATCAAAGTGCCCTACTTTGTGTTCCTCTATTATTAGTAGCCAAATAAAATATTAACCTTTAAAACACCACTACATTTTCAATCTTGTCAAATAGATCATTGTTTTATTTAAGAGGATCATACTACTTCACCATAACCTAGTTCTATTCCTATTAATTAATGTAAAACTAAAAATCACATCTTTTGCCTCAATGAAGAAGACTTGTTATCCCTAGGTTAGTCCATTTGGTCCTATGTAGCATTTCACTAAGGACTCATCTAACTGAGCTTTGAGCTCTTTAATATCTATAAGGACTATATAATTAGTGGCATAGACACTAGCTCAATCTTTAGTAGTAAACTAATAGTGAACTCATCATCCTAAAATAGTTGTAACTCAAAATGTCTTTAGGAAACACTTTTGTAAACTATTAAATGATTAAAATATTGCCAAGCAAGGTTTCATCAACCTCAATATGAAGAAAATTACATAGAAAAAGTGGATACCCTATTTGGAAAAGGGCACCAAGTAAGACAATAGAGACCATCTTTATTAAGGTTCTAATCTTGCGTCTCCTTTAAGATACTTTATGACCCTTTAATCCTTAAAAGACCTCATGTTCTTTAGCATAATTTATCACCATTTCATGGCTCCTCAATATATCAAAGACAACAATCACATCAAAACCAATCATCATTACGACTATAGGGTCTAATTAAAAGTCCACACTGCTAGCAATAATGGTCACATCAATAAAGAAGATTTTATATCCCCAAAAGGTAAGATAACATAAATAAATACACTATTACATGGAAACATAGTAGTTCTAGAAATGAATATAGAAGACACAAAAGAAAGAGATACATTAGTATAAAAAATAACATAAGGTCATAAAGATGAAACATTAAGAGTACCAATAACCACATCAAATTGGCACTTAGGCTGAGATAGATAGATCATATTCATACAACCATGTGAAAGAAATCTAGCATCACTACTAAATTCCTTACCAAGATGGAAGGTATAGATCTTCTAAGACCTTGACTAACTTGTTCTACTTACCACACTATCTTGATATGTAGGAACTCTAGGTGTTTGATACAATTGAATTGATTTAACAGTAAACACATGATTCTAACCTTTATGGGCACTCTCACTCAAATCATAACACTAAAAGGATTTATGTCCCCACTTACCATAGTTATAAAAATTCAACATGTTTCCAAAGTAATACTACCTCAATGGTATACCCCATGATGTTTACACTATTTATGTTTCTATAATCAAAGTCCTCAAAAACAAGCACTTGAGTATCCTCTCAATCGGGGTATGAACCATAAAGAGACACCATACTCCATATGCACTTAGGCTGCTAAATAGGTATTTTTGCTCCTCTAAAGTATTGAGTTTCATCAAACTTCCTCTACCCTTGGATTAGGTACTTTAAGCCTTAATCATGTGAGAGGCATTAAATACAAATTATTTATTTTTACCATGTCCTAGTGGATGACTCCCACTAATAACTCCCAATACATGATGTTAATAACTAGATTGAAATAGTGAACTTACATCACCTCACTATCCTTAACCATTAGAATAAAATATACCAATTTTGGGAAATAAGTGTAGTATAACTCTACTACTATACAACCTTAAATATAAGACATAAATTCAACATATATCAGCTTGGGAATGTGGTTAGGGTAGAAATGAGTTTTTAATGCCTCTAAAAATAGCTCTAAAGTTATCACCTCCCTACCTCTCTATTGGACACTCATCCACCATGTGCTTACTCAACCCCTTAGATCATAAGAAATAACATCAACCCTCAGGTTATCTAGGCATCCATAAGCTTTGAATGTCTTCTTTATGTCCCTTATCTAGGCATCCACAACAATAAGATTTATAAAATGGAAAATTATTGTATTTAATGAAATTTGGATAATCTCTTTATCTTGATTTGGAACTATAGTTTGGGTTTCATTTAAAAATGAATTGGAAAATTGAGCAAAATGATTTTTTCAAAATAATAGTCAACTAGTACTTAGAACCAATTGATTTGTATATCATTTTCAACTTGAGGTTAGTTCAATCAAACCATTTAACTGGTTTGGGTAATTAATTTACTAGTTTGTAGAATAGTTGATTGGTTTAGCAAACTGATTGAATGGTTTTTTTTTTGTTAAGGGAAAAGTTTCTTTCATTAAAATAGAACGATGATAATCTAACTTTGAGATATTATTGAGAAAGATTTAACCTAATTAATCATTTATGTAGCTTTAAATTTTTCCTCAAGCATATTTAAAGGCCTTATTTAGTAGAAAAGAGGGAGGATAAACTCACCCTTTACATTATTTTTCCTCTCTCATCTATACAAATCTAGAATACATTTTGGGTGATAGTTACATGACTAGGAAATTGCCTCCAATGCCAATCTCACCATTTTCTTTCTTGTGTTTAACCATTATTTGAAGAATCTAGGTCTATCTTCTCTAGAAAATCACCATTTGAGCTCTAAGAGGGAATTCAGCTTATTCCTCATTAATTATCCTATTTAGCTTAAATTAAATTGGAAAAAAGAGGGTTTTCAATCTATTTCACTCTCTCACTCATTTCTTGACCAATTTATTAGTTAGATATAACCCTAATAATCTTTTCCCTTTACCTCTTTTTAGCAACCAAAATGTTATGAGTTTTCTCAACATTTGTGCTCCACTCTTCTCTACATCTAGCTTTCACTTTAAATTATTTTAATCTTCGAATCCTTTCTTTAACTCCCACTTGTTTTATACTGAAATAAAAAGGAGTTAGATTTGGGAAAAAGTTGAGTTCCTTTTTAGCTAATTTTCTTGGAACCTACTTGGAGTAAATATATTCTATTTCTTTTCCCCAATTCACATTTATTGGTTTATAAGAATTAGTTAGAGGTTTATAAATTTTTAAATTCTTGTTCTTATGTTTGGAAGTTAAGATCTTTCACTAAGGTTTGCAAATGGATTTCCTAGGTGGCAATTATTCTCTAGATTCAAGTTATGCTTGCTTTCATATATATATACTATATATATATATTATAGATTTTTGTAATCTAGTGATTCATGTTGGGTAATTTATGCTTTTATGAGAAATTATGGTTGATTCTATGTTGATACAACATGGTTAGTGTATGAGCATATGTAACCTTTATTTTCTATAAATGGTGATGTTATGATTATACATGGTTAGATTTTTAGAGTCTTAATCATGTTTAAAATGCTTGTTATGTATTTTCTGGGAGAAAACTGATATGCTAGTTGAGCCAAACCAATCAATTAATCCTTTAAAAGTCAGTCGGTTAGCCTTAATAATCTATAAAGATGTTAGTGGTGACTTTATTTCCCTCTATTTAACCCATTAGCTAGTTTGTAAAAAATAATCGACTAGCCTTAGAATATTCTACTAGTCTAATGATACTAATTGATTTATTTGAGGAGAACTCCCGGTTTGGCTAAGCCAAATCGATCGAACTTTTTCCGCTAGAGAGTGTGTTTTATTTCTCAAAATCTTGGTATGATTTAAGATATGATATTATGCTATAATACAATTCTTTAACGACTAAAAAATGCATCTTGGCATGAAATAACTTACCTATTGAGTGCATTAACTAATTCATAGTTCATGGTATCTTTAATAAGATCCTTTAGAAGATTTTAATAGGAAATTGGAGTGTTTATGCTATGATCCTACAAATGGATGACCTTATCCATATTATTGGCATAAGTGAACTATATTAATTTATGGATTAAATATGGCTATAAACTAATAAAAGTTCCATCGCATAGTTTAGATGGTAACAATCGCTAAGATCAAATGATTATGTGGGTGAGTTGTCTTGGTAGTTATATGGGCCATATGTGATAACATAGCTTTAGAAAATAACACAAGAATCAATTAAAGTAAAAGATGATTGAGTAGTGCATAGGTCTAGATTACCCAATCCTTCATTCCCTACTAGTGGTCAACCTATCTTCTAGTATTTAATGGTGCATCTAGGATTTGTCTTTGGGTAGGATCCTAGTAGATCACAGTACCTTACCTAATTAAGACATTGAAGATGTACTAGGATGTATCGATATTAAAAGGTTTGGTTACCAAGGTGGTTTATTGGCTTTGGCTAAACTTTATACCCATTGGTAGTTACTTGGCATCATCTAAACTTCATGTACTTTACTGTAGATAGGCTTCATGATATGTGATATCGTAGGGTGATAATTATTCCTTTGAAAAGAAAATGAATAGTAGCTTGTAAATAATTTAATCTAATAGGTTATGAAAACTTGGGAAATGGACTTAGTGGGACACTCTTATGAGTTGATAGTATAAGTGCTTACTAAGATGTGGAATAACCTTTTTTTTCATCATATGATGCTATCTATGATATAAATGATGTAAGAGTAAGCATAATGAGTCATGAGTTGTCTAAATCTTTATATGGCATGAAATGCTAATGCATTATATGATCATGATAAAACATGTTTATCTAATTGTATTATGTAAGTACATTATTGTGTTTTAGTATGATATCTAATGTTGCCTAAGGCCTTGAATGCTTCTAAATCTTATTAAGAAGTTAAATTTTCTTAGCATACTAATTTTCCCATTTATTAATTCACTCGCTCGATCCCATAAGTAGTAACCATTTGCAGTATTTTAAGGATAATCGATGGTTAGCCTATGTTGTATTAGGATCACTAGCTTAAAAAAGTGGACACCTGAAGATCATTTATATCTTGCTAATGGAAAAGGGTTTACAACATTTCCATATTGTCATTTTATCTCTATTATATTTTAATACTTTTAGCTTATTTTATTTCGAGGAATTTTAGATGTTCTTGGAACCTAATATGGCCACATTTATAAACACTTAAGATCAATATATCCATAATATATGTTTTTTGTACTCTATTTCTTGATTTGTTTTGTTTGGTTTGTTTTATTAGCCTAATATCTAATATAGGACAGACGATAGACATATATAATATATTAGGTGCGGTTGTAACATCCCTTTTTTTTCCTTAGGTATGTTTGGTATTTTTTTAGTTCTACAATATTTAAAAAATAAAAATTGGTCATGAAAATTGATGTTGTTATAGTTAGGCCCTACTAGCCAACAAAAATTAGCAAATGGTGATGTTCGACATTATAGAGCCACTCCTCTAAAATTGGTGTGAATGCATGTGTTGACACTAGTAGAAATAAAAGTGGATTTAGTGCTTGAATCTAGCCTTCCATATAGGTATTGAGTGCCTCTTTAATGGGTTCTAGAATCTTGAATTAATGGTTGATAATGATCAATCTCTAAAAACCCAAAACTAGTTAGGAAAACATGGTAGTTAAGCAGTGAGGCCTGTAAGAAACAAAACATAATTAAGGTAGTGAATGTATACACTTGATTCCTCATTCTACCATAATATAATCTAAGTTCCAAATACTTGAACTATTAAACAAAGTATGCAAAAAATTGTAAATTAGGCCTATAATATGTTTAAAATAATGTGATTAATGATTATTTAATGGTGTTTGATATTTTTCTAGAAATGTATTTTCCATGTGATTTGCAAAGGATTTGGAAAAGTTTGAAAGAAGAAGAAAATTTTTTTTTTCTGTCACACAAGTTAATTGGTTGCATTTATTGAATAGTTGGACTACCTCTTTATTTTGGTGTTTTGCTCAAGGTAACAAGTCAACTAGTTCTAGAGAGACCATTGGTTGGTGGAACCTTTTGAGTGGTATCATAGGCTGATCAACCAATTCATATGACTTAAGAGATTTTTTAATTTAATTTTAATTGAGAAATTTATTTCAACAATCTTGAATCATGGTAATCAAGCTCTAAATTTTTATAAATCATCTTCGACGATTAGTGACAACTAATCTAAGATTTTTCCCTAAATTGAATGGATTTAGGTGGTCGGAATTAAAAATGGGTGGTTAATTACCTCACCATCATTATATTATTCTTCCTCTATTTTATCTCTTTAGTGTAACCTCCACACAAATGATTTTTCCTCTACAACCTCAAAATATTTTTTTACTTGCTTTCTTATCCTCTTTATCCATTTTCCTTTCTTGTGTTCCTAAATTTTTATAGTGCAATGCCCTAGAACACCTTGGATATCATTATATTGGATACAGAGGAAGCTAACCTTATTTCCTTAAGAAATTTGCCTAAGGATATGTAATTTAGAGTGGGAGAATACAATTTTTGGTATTATATACCCTTCATATCCTTTTGCACTAAATTGTTGGCATATTAGCAAACTTAAACTCTATTTTTCCTCACTTTCTCTTAGCCACCAAGTTATCTCTACATTTACCTCATTTGTGCCTTCATTGTTCTTTATATTCATATTCTCTACCTCTAACCTTTTACACCTCTTCAAATCCTTTTCTTAACTCTTTCTTCTTCTATTCATCATGTATGATATAGTTAGATTTAGGAAAATATTGGAGATTTGAATTCTTCCCTTATTGTTATATGTTGGTAATGGTTGTATTTTATTATTTTTACTAACCTTTTGTTGGGGATTTATTTCTAAGATTTTAAAGGATTTTTAATCCCTTTTTATAAGGTTTTCAAGGTTTGGAAATTTTTAGTGTGTTTTTTTTAAGCCTCACTAGGTAAGTCATTTTTGCCTTATGGTATGTAGTAAATGAACATATAGGATGGTGTTGTTTGGAAATTTTTATTTTCATATTCTTTCATTGTTGTAGTAGTCTTGTGGAGAACAATTCTTGGAGATTTGTTATTTTGGGAGCGTGTAAGTTGTATGCATGTATCTTGATGATTAATTGGAAATGCAAAATGATTGAGTTATTGATCATCATTAATCTTAACTTTACACATGTTAAATTATAAAGATGGGTTATTTTTGGAATCTAAGGCCTAAATTTTGTATGAAAATACATATATACACTATTTTGAATACAAAAACCAATTATTTTAACCTCATAAATCGACAAGTCACTAGAGTAGTCACATAGTTAGACAAAACAATCAATTAGTTTATCTATGGTATTATTTTATTTTGTCTCAGATTGAACCCATCACTAAAGCATTTGAGTAATTTCTAAAACACTAGATTATTAAGGCAAGCTAGTTGATAAGCTTCAACATAACTACTGGGGTTTCATACCACAAAATTTATCAGCTAGTTTATATAACTGATAGGCTCGTTTTAGCCAAAATGATTTCTTTGACATTTTTCAACCTTCTAAAAATTTGATTCATGATAATAATTCATGATGTGATTCTTAGATGATGGATATCTACTTCTAGGGATGAATTAATTAACTCAATTAATGGATTATATTCTTTAAGTACTAATTCTATAACCACTAAGTGTCCTTGGTTTTTTATTAAGGATAATTTGGAATAATAATATGGTCATGGTTGACTTACTATACTATGCAGGCCTTTTTTGGTTTATAGGTAGGTAAATAAAATATGAATAACTTAAAGTATAAGATCATGGAGAACTATATGGCACTAGATAATTAGATCCTTAATTGGCTATCGAAGGTATACTTGCCATCACTCATTTCTAATATTTTCCTTCACGTAAGATCTTAGTCGATATTGGTGCCTTTCCTATTCTATACAATGATAATGTAGTAGGGGTATTGATACTATACGGTTTAGCAACCTAGGTAGTTTATTTTTCCTGGTTGGACATCATGCCCATTGGTAGTTTCTTAACTTTGGTTAGGCATGAGTTCTTTGGTTATTAGTTTTGCTGCAACAAATATTAAGATACCGTGGGGCAAGATAGAGCATATTTTTCATAAAAATAAATATAAGTTAATGGATACATAATATTGTGATAAGAGTCTCTAAAATTATTAAATGGAATGGAGCTTAAAATTTACCTAAGTTTCTCGCAACCTTAATATGTAACTTCACATTATGATATGTTACATTACATGATTCTTGAAGTTTCTTGTAAGCATGATGAACCATACAATTCCTAAAACTTGTGTGACACATGATAATTCCATGAATTTGATGTCTATAATTGAGCATGATTTTATCTACTTCCATATGCATTTATAGAGTACCATGTTAATAATAACATATTAATAAAGAACATGAGTTGATATGTTATAGCATAAGCTTGTTAATGTGTGCTATTATAACTTGTATCCCTATCATGACCATACATGCATCACAAACTCTTATGATTCGGTCACTTGCCTTACTTCGTAAGTAGCATACTAATATGTCTATTTCACTTGTCACCTATTTAATCCCACAAGAAAACGGCTTTGTATATGATTAAAGGTGGCTAGTAGCCAATCAATTGATATGTTAGGCATGGGGCAAGGAAGCATGGACATTATAGTAGTTATCTTTTCTTTGAGAGACCTTGACATTATTTTATATTGCTTGATTTGTGAACACTCTTTTCATGTATTTTAGATTTTTTTGGACCTATCATGGTCATAGTTTTTTAAACCTTAACTCTTATTATCTTTTATATTTTCTATTTTGTGTAAAATGTTCCCTGTTCTTTTTTGTTTGGATACTTAGCCATGTATCTAGCATGGGATAGATTGTAGGATGTATATCTAATGTTAGGTATTAAAGTAATACACTATTTTTCTTAGGAGTGCTTTTTATATTTCAAGTTTCATAAACATTTTAAAATATAATTTTTTGGCAGTGAAAAATGTGGATGTTAGAGGTTAGTAGCAAAGCTTTCTTTTAAATATTTTAACATCGCAATTGTTGTGAGTTCATACCCCTTGATGGTAACATAGTTTTTTTGTCTAAAATTCCCTAAAGTTTATATTAATTTGGGGATTTAACAATTTTTGAGTTCTAGAATCAAAAGCCCAAGTGTTTTTGAACCCAATATAGTATTATAGCGAGAGTGGGTTTGGGAATATGTTCTTAATTGTCTAAGTATTATGTATTATTTTTTGTTTGATTGTAGTGTGAGCCTTGTTGCTCAAATATCTTTTTGCTTATAGTTAGCTTTAAGCCTTAGGTGATTGATGGATGATAATATTTGTTTCAAGCACAACAAGGAATTAATGAAGATAACTGGTGCCTATGTGGAGGGCCATATTCAGAATTCATAACAACCACAACTACAACTCCTACTAGTGCCCACATTTGTTATGAAAAATCACAAGTCACGTCTATGAAGAACCATATGATATCACACCACAACCAACACGAAAAATGCCATATAGAGTCCACAAACCTAAATTAAATTCAATCATTACTAAAAACATGTTCAAGATAAGTTAAATTAATAGTTTCACTCTAAGAACAAAAAGCCTAAAGTTATGTTTGAGGTAAGCATGTCTATTCTAGATCATAAAGGTGAAAAAAATTGAAACACATGACATGAAATACCCCAAAATCCTAATTTAAGAAACTCTTATTATTTAACCTAACTTTAGAAATATTTCTAACTAATGTTATTATTATAAAAGGGCTACAACTTTACTATTATTATGATTATCTTTATTATTATTATTATTATTATTATTATTATTATTATTATTATTATTATTATTATCATCATCGTTATTTTCTTACTAATACTATTAATACTAACTTTGGCCATTATTACTTTTGTTATTAGTGTAAATATTGGGACCCTTATATTATTATTACCCTTTTAGATTATTATTATTATTATGCTTAACATTATTATTATTATTACTATCATTACTACTACTATTATTATTATTATTATCATTTCTATCATCAATACTATTATTATTATTCTATTATACTTGACCATATTATCACCAAGGCTACTACTATTATTATTTCTAAGACCTTTATTAGCATTATTCTTAAGATTGAAACCATTATTACTATAACTATTATTATTATTATTATTATTATTATTATTATTATTATTATTATTATTATTATTATTATTATTATTATTATTATTATTATTATTACTACTACTACTACTAATACTACTACTACTATAGATATTATTATTACTACCTTGTCATTATTGTTAACATCTCATAATCACTAACCTATTATCACTACTATTATTATCAATATAAGTATCATTCTGGTCATTACTTTTATATTACTAATATCACTATTATTATTATTACTAGGGTTTTGGTCGATATTAGTATTATCACTAAAACTAATAGTATTATTATTATTAGTAATATTGAAACCATTATCTTTAATACTATGAATATCACTATGACTACTTTAACAAAAACCATTAATGGCTACTAAGACTTATTTTGGTTAGTATTAGCATGCTTAATTACTTTGAGAATAATAACCCTACTTTTACTTATAAAACTACCATTATCCTTATTAGCCCTAATAATGGATTATAATAAGGGTAGGGTAGGAATAATGGTAATTTTGGTAAGAGAGAGATTAACCCATAGTATTTCCCTCTTGTAGGCATAAAAGCATGCTCCAAGCCCAGTGTCGTATTAGGTAAGGATATGGTTAAGGCCTTTTATGTGTAATAATGTGCTATGTGTGTTGGTTTGAATGGTGTGCTTTATATTTTATATTTTATATTATCATGTTCTTGTGGCAGCTTGCTAAGCATGGAGATAAGGTAAGTTGCATGTGTTTATGATATGTGTAACATGATGTTATTACTTGTACTTGAATTATGCTTATGTAATAATGCCCTTATGACATGCATGATAGGAGGTCCCAAGTATTATGATGTGGTTATGAGAGAAATGGAAAAGAAGGAGGAAAGTGAGTTGACTAGATAATGATAATGATTGCCTAATTATCTTATGACCTATAGGTGGAGAAAAAGAGGAATAATGGGAATAAAATTAAGGTAATGGATTAAACATGCATGGGAAATCTAGGGTTTGCATGGGATGGTTAGACTTTTAGTGGGAACAGTTGATTTGAGGACCAAGTAAGGTAAGGGAAGATTCGTTAGGGTAATTGGAGTCTAAATGTGAAAAATAGTACATGGGTTGATGTAAGGATTCATGGGGGATGTGACTAGGGTTTTGGGAGGAAAAACTAAGTGAGAGAAATATGTAAGGGAGAAAAAATTAATGGAAATGGATAGAATGAGGGTAAAAGATGGAAGGGGTGTCCTATGGGGGAAAAGTGAGTCAAGAGAGAATATTGTATTTGCGTGTTGAGTGAGTGGCGTAAGAGAAAGGAGAAGTACTAGGGTTTTTGGGAGCTAACCAAGGTTGTGGTGATCATTTGTGGGAGTTGGATAGTGAGGCTATAATGTCAAGTGTGGGTCGAGAGAAGTGATGGTTTTAGTAGTAAAGAAGAGTTTTGGGTTCATAGTGAGTGGAAAAAAGATGGAAGGAAGTCCCGAGATCATGGGTTGTGTTGAATATGTGTCATGTGGAAGAGGTGATGATAAGTAAGAGTGATGAAAGAATAACATCGTATTGGGAAAGAGAGTTGCTAGAGTTTGGAATGGTCAACTAGGGTTTCGTGGCCACATGTATTATATGGGAAGCGAAATGTGGTGATTGGGGATGAATCAAGCGAGGTGATAAATTAGAGGAGTATGAGTTATATGGGATAGAGGAAGGTTGGGCCATATAGGCCAAATTAGGGTTTTCCCAGAAGAAAAACCTAGAGACTTATATTAAGTTGGGTCATATAAGCCAAATTAGGGTTTTCCTAGAAGAAAAACCTAGAGAGTTATATTAAGTGATTCTGAAATATGGGAAGTGGGCCTCTGTGTTGAGTATTCATGGTAATGAGGAAAGAGTGAGAAAGGATATTGGGATGTACTAGAAGAAGTAAAAGTCCCAAGATATGGGATAGGATTGTCGGAAAGTCAAATGGGTTGTGCATGTCTAGTTGGGGTTGTGTGTTGAATAAGATACAATAAAATACTAAGCACTTAAAGTGAAAGATTATCGAGTCAGGGCACAGTGAGGTTATATATATTCTCCGGTCCACCGGCTATAATAGTAGTTAGGTGCGTTTTACCCTACTGAGTAAATTTTCGATCCACTGGTTATAATAGTGGTCATGAGTGTTTTGCCCTACTGAGTGTTTTCAGTCCACCAACCATAATAATGGGGGATTCCGGGCTCGATAAACCAAACCTTGTATGGTAATAAGTCTTGGAAAGAAACTATTTACTTATACTAGAATACCTCGTGAGTCGAGGCCAGTGAGGATATATGTTTTCCAGTCTACCGAGAATAATAGTGGTTAGGTATATTCTGTCCTATGGAGTGTTTTCGGTTCACCAACTATAATAGTGGGGTTCCTGTACTCACATGGAATTAATATAAGAAATGTGTGAACCGGAAGTATAAGGAATGGAAAGATACTAATCATTTAAAATGGAACACCATATGAGACGGGGCTAGTGAGGTTATTTATATATTTTTCGGTCCAGCGGCTATAATAGTGGTTAGGTGCTTGTTATCCTACTGAGTGATTCCGGTCCACCGGCTATAATAGTGGTCAGGTGCATTCTGCCTTGTGGAGTATTTACAGTCTACCGGCTATAATAGTGGGGTTCCTATACTCTCATGGAATTATCATAAAAGAAATATAAGATAAATCATTAATATAAGTTTGGACTAATCTTGTAAATCTTGATTATTGTCTTGTACACCTTATGTGTTTATTCTTTTGCATGGTCTTACTTGCGTTCTTCTTGCTGGTCTTACCCATATGGTTACCTTACTCAGTATGTAACGTACTGACCACCCGTTTCATGGGTGATGCTCATTCCTACGAGCAGAGGGCCCACCTGAATTTGTGCAGGTAGGAGATGCTATATTTGATACTTACGACACTTACGAGGTATCGGGTAGGGCCGAGAGTTGAGCCTAGACTTGGCCTAGGGATCGAGAGCGGCCTGGCTGGTCTCTATCTTTCCTTTTATTTTACCATGTATCTTTTTTATTTTAGTTATGTTATGTCATACGGTATTTTATGTATTTGGAAAACTTTAGTTACTTGCTCCTTAGGTTTTAACTCTTTTAACCGTACTCTGGTTTCTATATAGTGACAATTGAGTTCTTTCATGAATTCTCATTTTTAATGAATGACTTGTGTTTGATGTTAATCCTATTTAGCCTTAGCACTTGGTACTATAACAGTAAGAGTGAACCAGTCTGGTACTAAGTATGGTGGTAATATCCCTAGAATTTATAGTTTTGTTATTTCTCTTTTGTTAAACCTTTTCATCAAATAAAATTTTTCAATAGTAAATTTTAGGGGTATCACATGACATCCATACCTTCATACTTTTATGTTC
>JBDNDU010000311.1:0-21816 GCA_039764185.1 Tamarix austromongolica | reverse complement strand
AGTAGGTCATTGCTTGAGGTTTGATGTTTATGATTGTGGCTAAGAATTAGGCTAAATGATAATTAGTGTTTGCCTACTATGTTGGAATATTTTTTTTATTTTTGGTTATTTAAACTCTTGGCTCGGATTCTTGTATTTGATTTTGTAAACTATCGAGTTCATTCTATCTATGATTTAGTTCTAGTCTTTATTTCCTTGTATTGTCATATTATTATTATGATCACGCATTCTTTTTTCCCTTATTTCATTTCGCCATGTATTGGGCATGGGTTAGGAGATAATCACACCTCTCTCATGATTGATGTGGTGGTAACATTCCTTGGTTTTATTTTTCAATTACTTCGACATTGTCTTAAAAAATGAAAATTTTTGGACAAAAAATTAGGGGTGTTACACTAGGTGATTGAAATTAACTAAAGAAATAAATATTAATCTAAACTAATAATTTTATATCAACTAAATTAAGTGAAAACATAATCAAATAAGGTCTAATAAAGATAAAAACAATTAAAGCTACTAAGGAATTTGGATAAACCAATATACAATTATAATGACTAATTAATGAATTGCGTAATCATTTCAATTACGAGCTACGTGTCAACAACATTATACAACTAACACGCACTCTTGAGCTACATATCTCTATTACCAAATATCAGTTCTGCTATCTTTAGCCAAAGTATTTAGATAAATGATGATGCTTTATGTTCAATTAATTATTTGTCATTCCATATTATTGTAGAAATTATGTAATTATTCTCTCAACCCCTTCAATTCATATTTATGTTGTTGAACATAAAGTAAATAATCTATTATCACATATTTCATTGATTTGTTACATGCTAATTAAAAGTAAGAAGTATATTAATTACACTAATCTAGAACAATAGCATAAAATAAATAGAATAATTGATTAATTAAGAAATTATTTAATCTACCAATATAAAAAATAGGATTTCACCGTATCCTTGGTAACAAAAAAATTAGAACATGTTATTAATTAAAATAAAATAGCATATTAAATAAAATAAAGAATTTAAATTATAAATAAAATGTTGAACCTAAAAATAATTTAATGTAAAATTTCATAAATTCAAATCTAAAACTAAAACAAAAAATAATAATATTGTACTATGTGGGTGATCGGCGGTACTGATATTATTTTCATTGACATCGTGATGTCGATTTCTCTTCTATAGCTCTCACTTTATTTTTGCTTTCTACTTTTTGCCTGTTATGCACTGTATTCTTCGTTTTCTCTCTTATGCCTGCTGTTACATTTTTCTTTCATTTTTTGCTTCTTCTTTGCTTATCTTTTTTTTTCTACTCTCATTTCTTTATTTCCTACTTTTTGATTTGTTACTCCATGAGCAGTTTGTCAATTAGTACTTATCAAATAAACTTGAGCAGATATTAGTTAACTTCATAAAATTTTTACAAACAATTCTTCATTTTTATATATATTTTCAACTAAAAGTTTAGGTTAAAATATAAAAAGATGTCAAAATCAAATAAAAATCAACCATAATCCCTATATTAAATAAATACACGAGATTATTATAAATTAAAAAATGTATTTAAAATATAATAAATAGCCTCACATATTATTCAAATAAGTATAAAATATGTGTTTGTTAACACTTAAAAGAATAATCAAGTTTCAAACTAAAAGAGAATATCGCCTGAACTAAGACTTAAGATTTAAGGATCATATGCTTAAGTCTTAGGTTTTCTTATAAAGAGTACAGGTTTGAGAGATTATTGTTGAGAGTATAAATAAGATAAATAGTTCAAGTTGTAAATCATCGCTTAAAGGGTCATGAGATTATAAGGCTCATAAACTAAGAGAATAGTGAAAATTAATAAAAACAAATCACTTATTCAAAATTCCAAAGGTAGAACCTTTTAGTAGTGGATTTAGAGAGTAATTTGCATTTGATCCACCGTAAATTATGTGTAACATTTTTATTTTCCATTTTGTTAAACCCTATTCACCCTCCTTTAGGGTTCGTTTAGATTTCAAGTATCGAGAAGAATAAGCTACAACTTTACCATGTTGCATTAGCACACATATTAGGCTATACTTTAAAGCATCATTGTATTCTTCAAAACCCTTATCCTAACAGTAGTATAAGAAATGGAGATAAAGTGAAAATCTTATTTAACTAATATGAATCATAAATGTGAATATAAGAATTGTAATACCCTAAAATTTTAAAACCTTTATTTGGCATAATTTAAAATTTAAATTATTATAATTTACTTATTTGTGGATTTTTGAGCACATAAAAATGGATATGAACATTTAATAAAATAAAATAAATATTTTATTATTTTATTACACTCATTTTATTTAAATAATTTTTCAAACAAATATTTTATAAAATTTGACCTTTTTAAACCAATATATTAAATTATAATAAATTAAAATATTAAATTAATTTACCTCTCAAAAGTATTAAATGCCTTTATTTCAAAATTTATTTAATTTTACTTTGCTCCTTTTTCCTTTTTTCTTTCCCCTTTTTGTTTCATTTTCTTTTCCTTCTTTTTCCTTTTCTTCATTTTCTCCTTCTTCCCACTAGCTTGCCCCTTCCTCGTGCTTTAGGCTGCTAGTTCGTTCTCTCCCTCTTCCATCTCCCTTTCTTACACCATCCACCCTACCCATCTTCCCCCTCCTTTTCTTTTCTTTCTTCCTTCCTAGGCTAAGCCAGCCTAGTCCTCCCTTTTTGTCCCCTCTCCCTCGCGTGCAGGCCGGCCCGTTCCTCTTCCTTTTTCCCAACCTAGCTGGCCTGCCTTTCCTTTCTTTCTCATCTTCTCCGTCTTCATCCTTCCATGACCATCAACTTGCATGCCATGGCATGGTTGGCCTTTTGCAGCTCTTTTCTGCCACCTACCTTCCCTTATATCCCTACTCTCTCCCTCTATTTCCCCCTTTCTATTTCCTTCCATTTTCGGACCAAACACAACCTGTAACTCCTCCCCCTCATACCTTCCTTTCCTCTTCTCCCTGCCATTACAAGTCATGCGCCTACCGCCCCTTACAACTCCACCTAACCCACTCATGCATGCATCCTCTCCCTCTTATTTTCTCCTTATATTATACTTCATTTTCTCCCTACTTGAGCCACACTTCCCCTTACAAACCGCCCTTTTTTCTCTCTTCTTGTCCTCCTCTCCTCCTCCCCTGTTTTCCCTTCACCACCACCAACCATCAATGCCACTTCCCAAACAACCACCGACATCACAAAGTCACACCCATGATGTAATACCCTAAAAATTTCAAAAACCTATATTTTAATAAATAACTTTATTTGAAATAAAATTAGCTTGTAAAATTATTTATTTTAATTATTTTATGGATTTTGGAGCATGTAAATTTGGATAAGAGTATTTAATAAATTAAAAATAAATATTTTGCTAATTATCATATTATTTTATTTAAATAAACTTCCAAATTAAAATTTTACTAACTTTAACCCTTTTTAAATTAATATATTAGATTGTAATGAATTAAATTATTAAACTAAATAAATTATCAAGAATATTACATTTTATGATTTCATAAATTAATTTATTTTATTTTTTCCCTATTTTCCATTCCCTTTTTGCCCTCCTCCCTCTTTCTCCTTTTCTTTTCCCCTTTTCCTCCTCCTTGGGCCGCCCGACCAGCCCTTCCCCTCTCCTGCGCACTGGGCCACTGGCCCATCTCCCCTCTCTCGCGTGTGCCGCCCAGCACACCAGCCCAACGCTTCCTTATTTTTTTTACCCCTGGACCGGCCGGCTCCCTCCTTTTTCTGCGTCGGTCCAGCCGCCCGTCCCTTTCTTCTTCTCCTTTCTTCCTCCTCCCACGCCCGACTCTCCTTTATGCCATTGTCGACGCCGACCACCGCCCTGCAGCTGCCACCACCTACTCCCTCTCCTTGTCTCTCTTTCCCGTCATTTTCTTTCCCATTTCGAGCCAAACTGGCCCTGGACCACAGCTCACGCGTGACCCTCTCCCTTTCCTTCTTCTTCCCTGCCTTCCCCTGCCACCCGACCACCACCTGCCACCTGCAGCGCCGATCGCCGACCATCCCTGCCCCTCTCTTCTCCCTCTTCTTTTTCTCCATCTACCCAGCCCTCCATTCCCCTCATTTCGATCCCTTCTCTTCCCCCGAGCTCCCTCCTCTCTCCTTCCTTCTTCCCCATTTTTCTTCCTCATTTTTTTTATCACCGCCAGCCTTCGCCGCCTGAACCACCAAGCCCAGCCCTGCGCCGCCTTCTGCCACCGCCTACTACCACCCTGCACCACCACATAGCCCCTTCGAGCCCTACACTTCCTCCCTTCTCCTCCTTTTCCTTTTTTCTTCCCAGCTTTTCCCCTTACCATCGAGCCACTTGCAACCGCCTCTACCGCCGCCGTCCGGCCACCTCTGCCGCCACCCAACCCACCGTTCGACACCCTGCAACCCCCTCTACAACCGCCATCCATTATTTGGCCGAAAAAAGCCCTTGCACCCCTCCATTTTTCCCTCCACTTTTCCTTCCTTCTTAACCCTTCCCCCTCGACCCTTCTCGGCAGCCAACTTCGCCGCCTCTCCGCCGCCGTCTCCGCTGCCTTGAGCCGCCGTGAAACCACCCTTAGCCTCCACCTACACCCCCTCTACACTTCTGCACCATTCCCCTACCTTAGAACCTCCCCTAACCACCTTCTTTTCTAGCCTAAAGACCCTAACCCGAAAATAATAGATTTTTCTTCCTTCACCCCCCTTATTTTTGCATGAAACTCTCGCTGCCCATGCAGCGTGAGCTCCCCTTCATTTTAAAAATTATTTGGCTAATTTTTAAGGTATAATGATATTTTATGTTAAGTGTTTATTAATTAAAATTTATAAAGTTTTATACTTGGATTCTTATTTCTAACATAAATATGATGGATATTATTTTTAGGTGTTGAGTTGCTAATTATGCTTGGTAAGATTGATATTTTGCGGGATTAAGGTAACCGTTAATCCTCCCTTAAATATATGGAAAAACGCATGCTAGCACATTTAGGGTTTAGTATGATTTTATGCATGTTTTGTATGCTTAGCATGATATGTTTATGGTTTCTTATATTGTTTGTTAAAAAGAAAAAGCATGATAACTTTTGTGCCATATGTAGGTATGTTAAATGAAGAAGGAGTTGGAATATGGATAGAAATGTTAAATACATGTTTATGATGTACCATGTTGTTAATGCATGAATGATGTTATTGTTTAAGGGTATTTTAGTAATTATGCTTATGAGGTATATAAATCAATGTGTGTAGTTGCTAATGAGTATTATGTTGAAAAATGACAAGTTGGTGGACTTAGATGATAAAAATGAAGTATTAATATCATTATTTTATGTGGTGTTAGCAAATTCATAAAAATGGTGAATAAAGGGGTTGAGTGGAAATTTTATAAGTGGAAAGGGTATTTCGGTAATTTTTGAGATAAAAGAATAATATGGAAATTTTAGGATTAAATGGTTAAATGATAATTTACAAGTAAAGGAAAAAATTGTAAGTTGTGAGAAAGAAGGGTAAAATGGTAATTTTGGAAGTAGGGGTAAAATAGTAATTTTGGATGAAGGAGGGCATTATGGTAATTTTGGAGGTAAAGGGGCAAAATTGTAATTTCATAAGTAAAGGGTAATATGGTAAATTTTATAAGTGAATGGTGAAGTGGTAATTTATAAGTAAAGGGGTAATATGGTAATTTGGGAAAGAAGGGCAAAATGGTAATTATGTATGGAAAGATAAAGATGGTAATCTTGGATATGAAAGGGTAAAATAGTAATTTGTACAGTAAAAGATGTATGGTGGTAGTTTTCATAAATAAAAGGATATTATGGTAAAATTGGACGTAAGGGGGTAAAATGGTAATTTTGTAAATAAAAGGATATTATGGTAAACTTGGGAGTAAGGGGTAACGTGGTAATTATGATAACGACAAAAGATAATTTAGAAATTAAAATTATGATTGTAGAAGGGCAATTGGATAAGTATGATGCTATAGAAGGGTAATTTGGTAAATTAACCAATTAAAGGGCATTATGGTAATTTTAAATATGGAGAAGGGTAAAATTGGTAATTGTAATTATGAAGAGGGGTAAATTAATTATAAGGAAGGTTAATTTGGAATTTATGATAATTGAAAAGGGTAAATGGCAATTAAAATAATTAAGAGGGGTAAAATGGTAATTATGATAAAGGAGAAGGGTAATTTGGTAATTTATTCAACTAAAGGGGCAATTTGGTAATTTAGCCAATTATGGAATAAAGTGATAATTATTTAACCAACTAAAGGGGAAAAATAGTAATCATGATAATGAAGGAGGGTGATTTAGTAATTTATCCAACTCAAGGGCAATTTCGTAATTTTAAGGGCGACTTGGTAATATAACCAACCAAATGGGAAATATGATAAGTGTAGTAATTATGAGGGGTGAATGGTGATCTAAAAAGTGTAGGGGATAATCTTGGTAATCTAAATTGGACAAGGGGTAATACGGTAATTTGGCGAGTAAGGAATGTATACTTAACAATTATATAAGAAAAGAGAAAATGAGTAGTTTGTACCTAACATGCCTTTGAGATTGTGGAATATTAATATGATTAAATAATGTTGATTAGCCAAGTAAGACTATCTAATTATTAGTATGGCCTTGATGGTTTCTCTATGACATCCTGGATAATCCTCTAAATAAGAAATGATTAATGATATCGAAACGATTGAAAGTGAATAAGTATCGGATTATCGTGCTTTCTGTGATCACCTTAATTAAGACACTATTACTTAAAGTGAAAGACCTCGAGATCGGGAATGGTGACTCCTTAGGGGTCGCTACCCTAAGGACGTGGTTTAGTCCACGATTATTCTGGTATTTGCTGGTGTGCCTTTGTGCCCCAGCCAGGCCCTATATCTTACTCTTTCTAGCTCTACGGACCTAGTTAGGGGGTATGCATACTTATGGATTAGGTGTCCTTGTCGGTAGGGTACTGAGTTAGCTTTATGCACCAATACGACCAAGGTACCTTTGCGTCCTTAGGTTCATGGTTGAAGGGTACTGAGTAGCTGATATGCACCGGTACGACCGGTGTACCTTTGTGTCCCGGGTTATCGATCTCCCATTCGAGGCAAATAAATATGATTGATGTGCTGATTAAAGAAAGGAAAGATACTATAATTGAAAGTGGAATATTAATGAGCCAGGCCCAATGATTTTTGATATTGCGTACCGGTCCACCGGTTATAATAGTGGTCCAGGAGCGTGTTGCCCTGGTATGTGATTATGAGTACCGGTCCACCGGTTATAATAGTGGCCAGGAGCATTGTGCCCTGGATGATGATTTTATACATTCCGGTCCACCAGCTAAAATAGTGGGGGCCCCGAGCTCAATAAAATCGATTATGTATGTGAATAAGATTATGGAAAAACACTAATCACTTATAGTGGAACACCATGTGAGTCGGGGCCAGACCGGTCCACCGGCAAATAATAGTGGTCAGGTGCGTTCTGCCCTGTGCGTTTACCTTTCGGTCCACCGGCAATAATAGTGGTCAGAGGTGTTTTGCCCTGTGTGTTGACTTCCGGTCCACCGGCTATAATAGTGGGGTTCTCGTACTCACATGGATATAAAATATGATATTGATGGATTAATGACGGAATAATGGCTTAAGGCCCGAATGTATTGATCTCACACTATGACATGGCTTAAGGACCAAAGTATCGATCGTGACCTATAAACTATTATGTATGTTATTGTTATGCATGCACCTCATATTATTTATTTGTGTAGTTTGCATTATGTGCTGTATGCGGGCCTGTCTTTAAGTGTGGTATTAAAGGGTTACTCAGTACCGTAGTACTGAAGGGATTCCCTTTATGGGGCCCCTGCCTATTCAATGGGCAGTGCCCTTGCAGGTATTTTCAGGTGCTACTCAAGTGGGTTATGGGAAGGAGAGTAAGGAATTTTCCGGTATCGTTAGCTTTTTCTCTTTCTCATTTAAATTCTTGGTTTTAAATATTAACGTTGTTAAAGTAATCACCGTTGGTGGATTTTATTCTTGGGAACAATTTGATGCGCTACTCTGATTTGTGTGTGTTGAATTTCTTTCAAGCTGTATTTCATTTTCTTAGCCTTAGCACTTGGTACTGGAACGGTATGAGTGAACCGGTCTGGTACTAAGTGTGGCGGTAATACTCCCAAAGTTCACGTTTTATTTATCTGCTTCCGCAATTATCTTTTAATAAAACGAAATTTTTCAATAGTGAATTTTGGGGGTGTTACACATGAGTCCCCTACACCCACCCTTATTCCTCTTCTTTTTCTTTCCCCTTCTTGGCCTCCATCCTACACAACCATCGTCCGTCACCATTCTGTCTCTTCCACCACCACCAAGGAAACCAATCCATTTCCTGTAACCTCCCCCACCACCCCCTTTGTCCGAAACTTAGCCCTACAACCCCTCCTTTTACTTCTTATGTTCCCTTCTTTCTTCTCCTCTGCCACGCCTCCAACCAACTTTGCAACCCTATAGCTATCACCTTCGCTGCCCTTAGCCATCAATCATCCACCCTAAACCACCACCTACACCCCCACTCCATCTCTGCACCCAGTCTCTACCCTAACTCCCCTCCACTTGCTCTCCATCTCACCCCCAAATCCCCAACCCAAACCAACTCCCTCCATTTTCCCATCTCCCTCTTCAACCTCCTTTCTCCCTTACCTTATGCATGTAGTGTAAGCCTTGCCTTATTTTTAGCCGAAATTAGTTAATTTCAAGGTATAAAAATAGTTGGTATTGAGATATATTAATTAAACATTTGATATAAAAGTTATTCCTTTGATTTTCTACTTTTGTTATGCTAATTTATTTATATTGCTTTTAGGGATTGATTTTTCCAAATCAAAGCTTGAATCTTTAAACGGGGTACCGGTGAGGTTGGATTTTTGTAGGAAATAAGGCAACTGTTAAACCCTACTAAAATGTATGGATATATTTATTCTACAACATTAGGGTTTTAATATGTTTATATGCATGATATATGTTGTTAAGTATAATGTATTTAGTGGCATGTGTTGATTGATAAAAAGGAAAGCCTGTTAATTTATGTGTCATGTGTAGAAATAATGCTTAAGGAAGAAGTTTGTTGTTAATAATAATGTTAAGAGTATATGTATGATTTGATATGTTAATATGACCATTTGGTGCATAAGTAACGTTAATATAAGCCCTAGGGGCATTTTGGTAATTTTTGCATAAGTAAAAGGTGTGGCCTAAATATTTATGGTAGGCGCTAATATGTATTAATGATAATTAATAATAGTTGGTGGAGTTGGATGATGGGTATGGAGCATGAATATTAGAATTTTATGAAGTGAGGGTATTTTAGTAAAAGTGGTATAATAAGGGTAAAATGTTAAATTATAAGAGTAAATGGGGTAAAATGGTAAATGGACAATGAAGGAAGGTATTTTAGTAATTTTCCATGGAAAGGGGATAACTTGGTAATTTTTAGCTGTAAGAAAGTATTTTGATTAATCAAATATAATGGAAAAGGTATGATGGTAATTTTATAAGTAAATGGGTGAAATGGTCATTTTTTAAGTAAATGGGTAAAATGGTAATTTTTTAAGTAAACGGGTAAAATGGTAATTTAATAAAGAAGAAGGGTATTTTGGTAATTTGGTATAAAGAATGATATTGTAGTAATTATGTAAAGAAAAAGATTAAAATGGTAATTTGGCATAAAGGAACGATATTTTGGTAAGTATATAATGTAAAAGGGTAAAATATAATTTGGTGTAAAGGAAGGGTATTTTGGTAGTTATGTAAAGTAAAGGAATAAAATGGTAATTTGGTATAAAGGAAGGGGTTTGTTAGTAATTTAGTATAAAGGAAAGGGCCCTTTGGTAGTTTAAAGAAAGAGGAATAAATGGTAATTATAATAATAAAGAAGGGTAATTTGGTAATTTAACCAATTAAGAGAGTAGTTTGGTAATTTTAATAAACAAGAAGGGAAAATTTGCAATATGATCAACTGAAAGGGCAACTTGGTAAATTTAATAAGTATGAAGGGCTACTTGATAATCTAACTAACCAAATGGGCAATCTAGCAAGTGTAACAAGTATGAAGGGTGATTTAATAACTGGAAGGGTAAATCAGTAACTTAAAAAGGGGTAATATGGTAATTTAACTAACTGGAAGGGTAAATCAGTAACTTAAAAAGTATGAGGGGTAAAGTTGGTGATTTAATAAATATAGAAGGATAATTTGGTAATCCGACCAATGTAGGGGGTAATTTGGTAATTATACAAATATGAAGAGTAATATGGTAATTTGATAATTAAAAAGGAATGGCTTGATAATTTTAACAAATAAAGGATATTTCAGCAATCTTGTAAGGATAACTTGATTATAACCTACCAATGGATTAAATAGGTTTATGTAATCAAACATAAGTAATGTTGACTAACGAAATGAGGGGATTTGACAAATCAGTAAGTATCACAAGAACATGGCATAACCTAAGATTGGATGGATAATTAAGAGTGCAGTACAGTGTTTATCTTATATTCATTAAGAAGGTGTATTAATCATTAATCATGCATGGTATTTTGTGGGTGTGAATTAAGGGTAAGTTTGGGTTATGTATGACATGATCCTTCAATGTGAACTAACCATACTCTAAGACCGTATTGTGATCATGATGTGATAAATTCTTTATGGCATATGAACAAATGTAAATGAATCTTAAATTAGAATTGGATGAGAGAAGGATGGCCTTAGTGATTTCTTTAGGTTATCATAGATAATTGTATGAATAAGGATTACTTAATAATATCATAAAAAAATGGAAGTGAATAAGTATGTGGTTGTTGTACTTCTCTTGGTCACCTTAATTAAGACACTAATAATTAGAGAAAAAAGACCTCGAGATCAGGAATGGTGACTCTTTAGGGGTCACTACCCTAAAGATGTAGTTTAGCCCATGATTATTCTAGTATTTACTGGTGTGCCTTAGTACCCAAGCCAGGCCCTACATATAACTCTATCTAGCTCTATAGACCTATTTAGGGTGTATGTATACTAATGGATTAGGTGTCCTTATCAGTAGGATACCGTGTAGCTTGAATGCACTAGTATGACCAGGGTACCTTTGTGTCCCCAGGTTAATGGTTGAAAGGTATTGAGTTGTTTCTATGTGCTAGTATGACAAGTGTAACATTGCGTCTCCAGGTTCTTGATCTCCCCCTTGAGGCAAATAAATGGAACCGTTGTACTAATTAAAAGGTAAAACACTAATCATGAAAGTGAAAGATGATTGAGCTGGGTCTAAATGGATTATATCATATGTACCGGTACATCAGTTATAATAGTGGCCCAGGACTGCTATATATTAGAAGATGCATATATGTACCAGTCCACCATTTATAATAATGTCCCATGAGTGCTTTACCTAGAAGATGTATATATGTATTCCAATCCACTGGTTATAATTGTGGCCTAAGAGTGCTAGGCCCTAGAAGATGTATATACGTATTCCAGTCCACTGGCTATAATAGTGGAGGTCTTGAGCTCAATAAGCCAAATCTTAGATGTGAATAAATCATGGAGAAACACTAATCACTTATAGTGGAACACCATTTATTAATGGCTTGAGACCAAAAGAGTACTATCATCATCACGATCTATTGTTATAATATAAGTTCAACCTTGGTGCCTATCTCTCTTAATGAAATTGCCAAGTACATGGATGTTGTGTTATACTTTTCTTATTGTATGTGCGGTGTTGAATGATTTATTAGTCCTTATGTTATCATTTTGTACTGTGTATGTATTATGTGTTACATGCAAGCTTGCCTTTTAATTTGGTTTAAAGGTTTACTCAGTCAAGGGTTCCATTCGTGGGTCCCTACCTATTTAATGGGCAATGTCCCTTACAGGTCCATTGCAGGTACCATCTCAAGAGGTATTGGGTACGAGTGTAAGGATTATTTGTAAAATCCTTAAGGTATCTCTTCCACCTTTTTAATTCTTTGGTATATGATTTTACTCTTGTAACCACAAATTTGGGATTATATCTTTTGTAATGAATTTAGTGTGCTACTCTATTTTAAATTGAATTTGTATAAATTGTATTATGTTTCTTTTAACCTTAGCACTTAATATTAGAATAGTAGGAGTAAACCGATTTGGTACTAAGTGTGGTAGTAATATCCTCTAAATTTATAGTATTTGCTTTTCGCTTTTGCTATTTTCTTTTAATAAAATAAATTTTTTTTAGTAGTAAATTTTGGAAGTGTTACAATAATCCACTTTCAAAGAGCCACCCAAAGGAATTGCATGAAGATGAAAACATTGGTAAATGTTTTGAATGAAATGGAAGGAGATAGATATGTATATGGTGAAATAAAAATTCTAGGAACCTCATATAAATAGCCCTTGCGAGGATCTTCAAAGAGAACTCATGAAGAAAATCCTTTGAAGAAGATCTAGAGAAGAACACACAAAGAATACAAGTGTCAAATTAATGCCATATATATAGGCATATTCCCACGATAATAAACGGCCTATTAGCTCTATAATACACATTGGGATAGGGGAAATTAGTGAAAATCAAATCTTAATTAATTAATAAACCCTAGCTAATAATTATCAAATCCTAGTTGACTTAGTCTCCACGTTGTATGGGTGACTTTCTACAGCTAAGCTCTTTAATTTTTCATCTTGACATGGTCCAACTCATTACATGACATTTGATGTTGTTTATGAAACATTATCTTGTACAAAGTCTTAATTTATAGCTTTGTATTCAAGAAAATGTTGCACGACTTCAAAAAATCTTCAAGATTGCCAAGAACCATGCCATACATATTCAAGAAATATGTTTAGATGCGAAAACAAGTATGCACCCTACAACATTAACTATTTGAATGCTTCTTCACACAACTCATCCTGCTAAAAATATATGATCTTCTTTAGTAATTTTTTCAATAGATGTGTAATCTCGGAGAAATCCTCCATACACCACTAGTAGTAACCAACTAAATGAAAAAAAAAACATTTTACTAAGATTCTTCTACGCAGACCACTTAGCTATACCTTAATTTTTTAAACTATCAACATAGCCATAATCCTTTGTTATGATATAACCCAAATATTCCACTTAATCCAACCAAAGTTATTTCATTGAGAACTTGAAATATTATACCCTCAATAATTCTAATGTTAATCTCTAGTGTTTATTATGATTTGTTCGATTCTTGCTGTAAATAAGAACATCATTGATGAAAATAACACTAAATTTATCAAGATTATGGTTGGAAGATCTAAAGCATAAGATATATAAATGTTTCCAGTGCATTAGCAACTCTAAATAGCATAATAGTAAGCTCATAATTCACATATCTCTTTTAGAAATTCATCTCCACAATATCTCGATCAACAATCCTCAGCTTGTGGTACCTTGGATACAAATCAATTTTTAAAAATATTGTAGCTTGTTTGAGTTGATAAAATGATGATTGATTTCAAGTAAAGGATAATGATTCTTCACTTTAACCTAATTTAGTCCTTGATAATTGATATTAAATTTGAAGCTTCCATTTTTCTTCTTTAGAAACAACATTGATGCTCCCTAAGGTGATACACTTTATTGAACATATCATTTCTTTGACAACTATTATAGTCATGTCTCTAATTCCACCATTTTTGTTGGTCTCATACAACATGGAACTTTTAGTGATAACTCTATTTGTATCAAAAGATTGAACATGAAGTCCAATTTTTGAGGTGAAGGCAAGCTAGGATATTTTTAAGGAAAATATTTGAAAACTATCAAAATATCGACATGTCCCTAATTATTGCCTTTTTGAATTTTGGTCTTGAATAATACATAGATTAAATGAGTAACCTTTCCACATGAAGTTGTTGATTGCCATAGATAATAAAATATTTTCCATGGGTCAAACCAAACACTTTTTAGTGTAATCAATGACTACTTGATATTTCACCATCATGTCCATAACTAATATCACACCAAACTCTTTCACTATGATTTCTATTAGATATATGTAAATCTTAACCATACTTACAAATAAGATCCTATATTTACAAAATCCTATATAAATAATAGCATCTCTAGAAGATTACATCACTAAATCAAGGATTTTAAAATATGGTACTAAAGCACCCTTAACAATGAAAGTAATATACACAAATAATGTGTAGCACTAGAGTGAAAAATGACGTAGATTTGAATTGTGGAAGTAGTAAACATACTAGTAATCACATTAGTTTGGTGATAAACCTAGCTAATGACATTCAAGTGACAACCATATAGAACACCTCTTATATTTCTTGATCCCTGACTAAGTTGAAAGTTAAGGGGTCTATGAACCATCAAATATCGAGAAGAACTAACCACATTAGCTAGTGGAGCTAGAATCTATATAGCTTAGTGGGGTTGTGTTATAATTAGATATAAGTAATAATTACATTATAATTACATTTTTGGGAAAATAATTTTTTATAATGACACTCAAACCCCCAACGCCCCAATTTGCCACAATTATAACACTAAACTAGTCGTCTTGAACAATTAACCCTGGGTAGTTCCTACCACGCCACTTATAGCTTAACTATATCTTGGGTTGCAGCCGGTAACTTAAAAAACCCTATTCTAGCATAATATTATAAATAAATTAAATTAAATTAATTTAACATGATCTTGCATACAAACAACATGGTCACACTCTTAAAGAAAAATAATAATAATACCATGTCCATGCATAATTTCATAAAATTACAGAGAAGCAATTATTTCACTTAAATATATCATAGAAATCCTAAATATAATATCACATTAGTTTTACAAATTTAATGGGACCATATGGTTTATCTCTTACCAAAATAAAAATATAAAAAGATAATAAGGGCACCACTAACAAGAGAAAAAAAACTAACAATAATAATAAGGGCCCTAGCTTCTAAATATACGTCATTTCTTTAGAGAAAAAAAAACTAACAAGATCACTATATTCTACCACAAAAAAAATAATAAGATAACAATAATAATCACACTAAACCAAAAAAGGGAAAAGAGCCATACCAATCAATGGGTAGTATAAGAAGATGGAGGAATAAGGAATGGACTCTCTTTAATTTTCTTCCAAATATAACACTTATACCTTTAAGTAAAATCTAATAACGCTATAAAGGGTCAAAAGGAAAGAACCAGTAAAGAAAATGAAGAGAATATATAACAAGGATTTTGATTTTAGTTAGAACAAGAAGGGGAGGCGTTCTTCAACACTTACGTAAAACTCAAGAAAAATAAGAGAGATGATAGAGTAAAAAAAAGGCACAAGTGGCTAAATGAATAAAGAACAAATGAAATAAGGATAAAGATGGGGTATTATGTTTTGAAGATCATAGGGAAGAGAGAAGGAGAGTTGGACAGGATTTTTTTCCAACACTTCAAAGAAGAGCTTGAGTGTACATAAAAAGTGCAAGGGACTGAGTGAGAAGTGAGGTAAAGTGATTATGGATAAGATCTTAGAAAAAGGAAAAGGAATAAGTAAAAATCTAATTTAAGGTGAGCGAAGCTTAGTAGAAAGTCAATAAGGATGATAAGAAGGGCCTAAAATGAAAATAATATTAAAATGCACGTAAAACTCACATATCTTGACTCTTAGATGACCCTAATTTGATCACAGGTCATCTACCTGGATCCTCTAGCGTTAGAAGCTCTACCTCAATGCTAGATCATTTAACTTGTAGGATCTAGTCAATTGCATGACACCAAAAACCCAAATATTTGATTTTTAACCTCTTTAATGATGTAGGAGCATCCCAAAATAAAAATAATTTACTTATTAATTTTTCCAAAGTTGAAGACTTCAAAAATATTCTACTTGGGTTAATGAATAATAAGATTATCAAGGTGCCATGCAAAACCAAAACAAGCCATCAATCCCCATGTGTGGCTACCTTTATTTTGGGTACATTATGGATCCACAATGCTATTCCTAATTAGATCCATTATGGCTCACCAAAATCCATGTTTTATCCACCCTTACAGGCCATCATTATAACTAAAGAAGACGGCCCTTAGTATCCCTCTTTGGTGTGCATAATTAAGGGGATTTGGGAAGGTAATATTGGGGAAATCAAGCTTCTTACATCGTTATTAGTACTTTAAAGAAATATTTGAATTATATGGTATCCAAAAAGTGATTGTATCTAATCCACCTACTAAGTTTTTTAGCTATTTTTGGAAAAATATTATAGAGACTACATGGTACTAAACTTCTCCTTAGTACTACCTATCACTGACAAACTAATGGCCAAATAGAAGTCACAAACCACACCATCATCATGCTTTTAAGGAATTCGGTTCAAATATCCTTGAGAGATTGGGACAACAAACTAAGCCACATAGAATTTGCATACAACTATTCCCCCACTTGTGCCACAAATCATTTGCCTTTTACAGTGGTGTATAGAGTAAACCCCACCATTCCCATCAATCTCATTCCTCTACTAATCGAGGCTCAAACTATTTTTGAAGGAAAACATAGGGCCGCCAAGTTAAAAATATTGCATAAACAAGTAAGGGCCAGGATTTAAAAAGAAGGCAAAGAAACATTGAAAAGAAAAAGTTTTTTAATCAGAAGACCTAGTATTGCTTTAGGTTTGAAAAGCTTCCATGAGAAAAAAAATATGACAAGGAGTGAGGGACCTTTCAAAATTCTAGAAATGATTGGCAATAATGCATATCTCCTTAAACTTCTACATGAAATGGGGAATTTGTACAGCACATTTAATATGGGCGTCTCACTCCTTTATTTACATGACACACAGTATGACGATGACGTACTACCCTTTAAAGAGGGGAAGGATGATGGAAGATTGTCCCAAAACAAAGATAATCTACTTATTAATTTTCTCAAAGTTGAAGATTTCAAAACTCTTCTACCTTACATTAATAAATAACAAGATTATCAAGGAACCATGCATAGCCATGCAACACCAAAATAAGATGTCAACCCCCATGTGTGGTTGGATTTTTTTTTGATACATTAAGGATCCACAAAGCTATTCCTAATAGGCTCCATTTTTCCTCACTAAAGGCCATATTCTATCTACCCCTACATGCCATCATTTCGGACGAAGTAGAATACCTTGTACAACCCTATTTTGTGTGCAAAATTAAGGGGATTTGGGAAGATAATATTAGGGAGATCAAGATCTTCAAATAAGGCTTAAAATATGGATTCAACCTCAAGAATCTCAGCCAAATTTATAGCCTGCCGAGGAGACTACTTCCTTCCCTCATTCAATTAAAGTTTTCCTTTCTTAGTTAAAGCATGTTGTTAGACTTTCCTAATTTGTAACTTATATTTTCTAAGAAATTTTCATGAGTTTTAATAGTATCCATCATGCGATCAGAGACTAGGAAGATTCAACAATCATAACTAGCTAAGTGTAGAGGCTAGCAACCTTAGTTAACTTGTATTAGTATAAACTATGGTTGGGGGTGTAACCAAATCTTCTCACTATGAGTTAGATTTGTAATGTAATCCCTAAAATCCTAAATACACTCAATCTAGAGGTAAAAGGGATGAAGGTAGAGTAATATTTTGATGAAAAATTAAACCACTGGTTGTGGACACAAATATCCCCTTCTAAAGGCTAAGGTTTAGCCTTGTAAAATTTTAAAATCTTATAGCATTGGAGCTAAGAGTTGAAACCTTATTTAGTTAGTATAAGTGCTTAATCTTAAAGGATTTTCAAGATTAAGTTCATCTCTCATCTTCTTACCACTTCCCTACATTTCTCTTTTGTTGGAATCAACCCAACTCCAACACTTACGCATAGCTTAATCCAATATGTTTCGCATTATGCATTAGTGAACCTGATCCATCTTCCATCCCAAAAAACATTAATTTGAAATTAGATTCTTCATTGAGGTTTAAAAAAGATGGGGTATTGCAATTGGTCTTTATGACCATTC
The DNA here is from genome assembly GCA_039764185.1 of Tamarix austromongolica. Taxonomy (NCBI): domain Eukaryota; kingdom Viridiplantae; phylum Streptophyta; class Magnoliopsida; order Caryophyllales; family Tamaricaceae; genus Tamarix; species Tamarix austromongolica. Next base: position 3,778 of record JBDNDU010000311.1, on the reverse strand, counting down.
AATTGGCTTGGATGTATTAGACATAAGCAGAAATAAATAACATAGAGAAACTTGTCAAATAGTTGGTCGAACTGATCAACTATGTATAACTCTACAATAATATCATTAATTAATAATGACACATAAATGACAGTTTGTTGGAAATTATTGATAAAAACATAAAAATTAGGGCATAAGAATGAAATGGTTCAATACAAAATAGCTAATAACATGAATTAAAAAAAATGCTACCCTTGTGTTGATAATAGCTAGAAATATAATATTTACCAAAACCAAAAAAATATGCCAATTTTTAATAACGATTATACTTATAACCGTTATCAAAATGTATTTTAATAATATTTATAAATATAATAATTACTAAAACATGGAAATTAAAATTTTTATTCTCTTTTCCTCTCACTCTTCTTTGTCCTTTTGCCTATTGACTATTGTTCGCCTTTTTTCAATCAATGACCATCATGCTTGCCTAACTCTTACTTTTTAATGGAATCATTCCTCTTCCTTTGAATAGTTTTTATTTTCTCTCTCTTGTTCTTAACTAAGGTTGTACATCAACATTGAATTGTGCTCCATTTATCTTACCCATCCATCCATTATTGTTTTTGTGTCGCCTCAACACGTAGTGTCTTGTAGGTGGATTGGGTTCTTACTTCAGTGCTGATGGTTATTCTTATTTTATCCACCTTGTATGATTTTACGATTTAACTAGGTAGTCATTTTTTTTCTTCTTTCATTATAAATGCATGCATGAATGGTATTTAGTTGGTATTACATTTGTTCTTGTTTCTATGGTATATGTTCACCTTTGGTGTTATGCTGTTATGCTTTTTCACTATAGATTTTGTTTTTCTCTCTGTAAATATGTGCATGCATGGCTGTTTTTTCATGCCTTGGATATTAAAAAAAATACTCTAAATACATGCATGCATAATCGTATAATATGTTGCAGAAAAATATTATATAATTTATTTAATTTCTAATAAAATGCTACTACTTCTATGGTGTGGATGTGCCTATGATAAATTGTTGTTGATATAAGTTAGTTTCGTGAGAAATATCTTTTTATGCCTATGGGTATTTTTTTAAGCTTAACATAACTTTGCAAGGTATGATATTATATATATATATAAATATATATGATTAGTTAGGCTATAGAATTTACAAATTTTGTAATTTAGAAGAGTTAGACAATAAACATAATGACATGATTTAGTTGTTGTAGGTAGTGAGATGTTACAATTATCTATTATTTACATAGCTCCACCATATTTGTGCATGGAAACTAATGTGGATTTTTCAGGTCATACGATATGGTTATACGAGGAGTTAGGTTACTTGCTTGTGAGTGGGTTGTATTTTGATCCGTTTCTTTAACACCCCCGATTTATTAATCATAAATTTTCATTTTTAAGACAATGTGGAAGCATTTAAAAAAAATTAGGGAATGTTACCACCGCATAAACTATGAGAGAGGTGTGATCATCAGCTAACTCAAGCCTAATGCAAGGTAAAATAAAATAAGGAACAAGAGAATGCTTGCTCATGAAATTAATATGACAATAAAAGATAACAAAGGCTCAAGCGATATTGTCTATAGAATTAACTTCATAGTTTTACCAAAAAAATATAAAAAATCCAAGCTAAAACTTTAAATAACCCAAAATATAAAAACTTTCCAACGTAGTGGACATCCGTTAGCCTAACTCTTAGGCATAGGCCTAAAACTCCAACCTCAAGCAATGACCCATATTATCACCGTCAGCATACTCTAATTTAGAGTTGTAACCCTATAAATCTTCTTTTACTCCCTGAACTAGAAGTTAGATCATCATAGTGACACAAAAGTGCAATATCAGTATTGTAAAGTACTTGTAAAATATACCACGTAAAATATGGTAAGGCTTATACAGCACATTGGAGTCACAAAATAACATGGTGATATCATTTTGGTATAGCTCATGTACAACAAGGTATGTTTTCATGGAAATCATGGAAGTATAAAAATAAGATAAATACATACAATCTAGACAATATAAACCATTTTACAATTCTTCCATTAGTGACAACACAAGTTTTTGTTAATAAGATAGTTCTTTCTACCACACCCAATTCTCTACCATGAACAAAAGTTATGGAAGCACAATTAATCACAATGGGATACCACACCCATCACATAAGGTTAGGATACATTGAAGGGGCTTCATTTAGGGATACCACACCCACCACACATCGAGTGCACCTACAACAAATTAGGATACCACACCCACCACACGTGGTAGAAGTATACCAAGGGGGATTGTACTGGGATACCTCACCCACCACACCTTGAATTTCTCTGTTATGAGGGATAAAAAGTTGGGATACCACACCTGCCTAAGTAAAGGACAATATGAAGTGTTAGGGGGCTTGTGCTGGGATATCACACCCACTCAAACTAAACATTGACGCCATGTCGGCCTGCTATAGTATAATCCCATACCTCAAAGAGAAGTGCATAAAACCTACCAACCCAACCTGGTAGAGAAGGAAATAGGTTCTGAGTAAAGAAATATAACTAAGGGCTACCTGCCTACTAACTCCTAGCAGCTTCCCCTAGAACCAGAAAAAAGGCTTGAACAAAATCTTATACTATTAATTTATATTTTCAAGTGATATCACAAATCACAATAAAATCCACACATAAAAAATGGGTGTTTCCAAGTGACAACAGCTAACACAATTAAATTCCATTATTTAACTAAATTAGGTGTTTCCATGTTATAACACCAAATACATCATAAGGTATTAAACCTACCATCTGGATGTTTCTAAGTGCTAACACCAAACACATCACAAGACATAAAAGCCACCAATTAAGTATTTAGAGATGACACCAAACTTAACCAAATTCAAGTCTCAAATACCATCATGATTATTCTTAATAAATTAGGTTAATCATAGTTCAAATCATAATCAAAATTTTATAAATTCATGGAGCTATCAACATAAAAGGCCAAAGAGATACACAAAATTTATAACAAATTAGGTGGCTTCCAGTTGGACTAGTCAATTAGTCTCTTGGACCAATTGACTAGTCTAGTCATACTAAACCTGAATTAAAACCACACTAGAGAAGTAGTTGACTAGTTAGCCTCATCAATTGACTATTTATAGGAAACAATCAATTATTTTAGTCCAAATGGTTGATAGCTCAAAGAAGAGACCAAGCCATTTTAGCCTATAGAGAAACAAGCTGATGGGTTTAACCAACCAATCAACTGGTCATAGGAACTAGTCCATTGCTTTGGTCCAATCGGTTAATGGGTCTAAGTAGAGACTAAACCATTTTGCTCTACAGGGACACCAATCAATGTGTTTCACAAACTAATTGACTGTTCATAAAAAAATAATTGATTGGTTTATCAAACTAATTGACTGATCTCACAACCAACTGATCCGAAACTCTAAACCATTCAACTAGTCGAATAACTAGATGATGGGTTTGAGGAACCAATCGACTAATATAGATAAAATGTTACCTAAACTTGCAAAACACATACCAAAATTTACAACACTTTACCATATTAATCCTAACATTCTTCTATGTTAAAACACACATAAAAATACATGTTGCTCATAAAGAATCACATGGAAATATGGTAATAGACATACTTAAACAAATCATGTTCAAATAGCCAAATTTATGCTTAAAATTAGAGAATTCCGACAACACTAACTCTAGAAGAATTATATCACATGCTTAGATCATGTAACACAATTAGATCATACTCATATA
>JBDNDU010000310.1:0-21839 GCA_039764185.1 Tamarix austromongolica | reverse complement strand
AAAGGAAGGGAGAAAAAAAAGATGGGGTGGGAAGACTTGGACTGCGCAAGGGGAAAAAGAAAAAAGAAGGGGGTTGGGCTGTGCAGGAAGAAAGGAGAGGAGGGGGATGTGGAGAGGAAGTGGGCCGCACTAGGCAGGGCCCAAATAGGTGAGAAGAAAGAAAAAGAGAGAAAAAGGAAAAAGAAAAATAAAAAGAAAAAATGAGGTGGTTGGGGTGTTTGGGATTTTTTTTTTAATTTTTGGGAATAATAAAATTAATATAAATAAAAAAATTAATTAATTAAGAAATTATGGTTATAATTTTCTTTAAATCTATTTTAGTTCAGTAAATTATTCTAACCTCCACTAATTTGATTCCTACATTATTTTTCTCCTCTTTGGATTTAATTATTTTATTTTAACAACATTATTTTATTAAAAAATGGTATATTTAATTAAATCTCACTTATAAATCCCTATTTTATTATTAATTCCTAAATTAGGGTTTTAGAGTATTACATAAACAAACACCAATATTTGATTTTGAATTTCAAATAAGGTTAAAGAAAAAGGAGAAAAAAAGTATTTATGCTTTCAGAAAAATTGGAAGATGGAGCTCACTATAGCATAGTCATCAATAGCTTTTTTCCTTATTCATGTGTGTAAGTTGAAAAAATTTATTCTCTCTCTTATTCATCCTATGTGAGAAGCTTTTCTAACTCTTTTTCTTTAGCTTGTTTGAGAAATTTTATGTTCTACTCTCTAGTGTGGTAAGGCAGGAATACATATGCTTCAACATACCCTCCTTTTACATATTTATAAACACTAGTGGTAGTACAGTAGAATTTTCATTAATTGTTTGAAAAGAATTGTTACTAGTGAACTAATTATTAGAGGTTATGTTGTGCAAAGCTAATTATGATTCAATTTAATTATTGAATTTGCAACTATGTATGTGTATTTATAATAGATAATATATATAATTAATTATGAATGTGCCAAGAATATGAACTTGAGCACCCATTCAATTTTTGGGTCTATACACAAATAACTTGACTCCACCAAATCAAACCACCATAAAGATGGCAGAGAAACTCCAACCGCACTCAACAAACACAACAACGGCCACGTAATCCAGCTTAGTTGTCCATGAACAAAGTGCTTCCAAACTAAGAATTCGTGAATGTCTTTCAGATTCCACTAGTGCAAATCCCAACTAAAATGCTTCCATTCCCAACACATGAAAAGTTGTCAAAAGGATTAAAAAATTAGGATAGATTAACTTTTTTTGAGGTATGTATAGCATTATGTTAAAGATAATATTGTTGAAACAATTTACCTTAGGATATAACAAAGATTTCACCAAAACTCCCACAATAAATATATTTTTAAGCTTGAATTTGATCACTTACTTATATCGAACTTAAATCCTACAAAGTATTTGTAGGCGTTAGGAGATTACATTAAAAAGACTTCAAAATTATCAACTATTTGTAATGAAATTTGAATGATCCATCACACTCCTTCATGTTCTACCAATTTAACTATCTCTATTTTTACAATCAATCAACACACCAATTAGATCAAACAAGCCTTATGTTAATTGATTGCACCGTTTAAGGCACCTTCAGTTATAACCAACTATAGCCACCTTAAATTCAAATGGCCTTTTGTGGCTTAAAACCAAATTCTCAATTGAATTATGAGGCCCATACAATGCCTTTTCAAATGAAAATTTTCAAAATATTGATTACAAAATAAAATAATTAAGTGAAATGCCAATGAATGCATGAAACTAAAAAGAGTTAATAACTATATAAGTTATTATTTAATTATTATAGCCTACACAAATTTATGCATAATTTACTATCTATTTGGATCTACTTACAAAAACTAATTATTTATGATAATTACTTATTTTAGGAATTGTATAGGCTATAATGTTCACACAATAATTAATTATTTTAGATAATTAATTTTGGTAACTAACTCCAAACAACCCTTTATTTGAACCAAAAATATATAAACTTCATATTATAGTTTAACTTTAATAGTACCCCACCAGACTATAATAGAAGTTATGCCTGTTTAAAATGATAATAATGTGCTTGCAAAAAGGTGTCATTTGATTTAAACCATTTCATAATGTTTGTATATTAAATTTTTAATGAATTTTATAACATCTAATGATTAAACTAAAACATCTTATATTATGACAAAAAATACAATGCACATAATATCATCCAATCACTATAGATATCTCAAAGTATTGTAGCATTTTTATGGTCATGTGCTAACATGGTTCTTGGATATTTATAAGAGTTAAATTCTACAATCATATTATTGAAGCTACACCATTTTTATATCCACATACGAGGGTTCCTTTATTTTCACATACACAAATGTAAAACGAGTTTCCTTCGTTAAGAGTTTTAAACTTACCCTAGAAACAATCATCACTATTTTACAAACACTAATTTAGTGTTTTATGAAGCACTTATTGGTACTTATTATTTATTTATTAAACCCATATTTAGATTCACTAAGTAAGGTTAGGTTCTCATCACCAATGCTTTCATAGAATTTCAATCCTATCCCACTTGATGTCTTTCTTACCAAATCTCTAAGTAATCCTGTTGTAAAAGGATTCTCTAAATTATTTTATGTTTTAACATAGGTAATAGTAATAATACTATGTGAGGTCAATTCACTTACATACTCATGTCTTATGCTTATATGTGTAGATTTTATATTGTAAACATAACCATATGCTATAGATATAGTTGTTTCAGTATCACCGTATAATGAAATGGTCAATATAGGTTGTGGCCACAAATTTATTTCTATTAAAAAAAATTTCATCCATTTCACTTCCTTGAACACAACTAAAAAGGCTAAAAATAGAGTTATAAATGAGTCAAGCCAAGCTAAACATCCCCAGGCTTAAACTCAACTCATTTTATAAATGAGCTTAAAATAAGGCCTGAGCTTCATTCATTTTATTAAATGAATGAACCAAACTAAGCTTATGAGATAAATTTATAGATGATTCAACTCAAACTAAAAGTGAAGCTTGAGCCCGTATATTTTAACTAAACAAATGATTTAAGTGAGCTTTTAATGAGCCAAGTACTGATCTGATTTAGCTCATTTACAAATCTAATCACAAACTTTGACTCCATTGTTGAATGCATGATACATGTTTTTTTTTAGGCCCAAATGATGGCACCTCTAACTAACATAAACACCCATATTGTTGTGGATTTATTATTATTGGCACTTGTTAACCAACTAGCATCTAAATAACCTTCTAGTACATTAGAACAAGATGAATAAATTAATGCTAACTTGTACATTAGGACAAGATGAATAAATTAATGCTAACTTGTATGTTCTTTTAAGATATCCTAATATTCTACTTATAATTTTCCAATATTACTTTGTAGGGTTACTTATATACCTTAAAAGTCCATAATACCTAGCCATGTACAATGTATCACATACATAAGACTTCCAATCACACTAGAATATTCTAACTATGAAATTGCTCAACCATCATTGATTGAAAACTTTACAATAGAATCATATGTAGTATTTATTTCCTTCACTTTAAGATAAGAGTAATTCTGAAGTGGCTTATCAATATAGTGAGATTAGCTTAAAGTGAAACCCTTTGTCACTTTTACGTAATTTAATTCCCCAAATAGTTTCCACTTCATTAAAATATTTCATCTTAAACTTAGAAGTTGGATATTTATTAATTTCATTTACAAAACATATTCGTACCAAATATCAATATATCGTCTACATAAAGACAAATAATTACTCCATAATCTTTGGTGAAATTATGATATATGCACTTATCCACACTATTATGTTTGAAACCATTTGATATTATTGTTGCATCAAACTTTCCATGTCACTATTTTAAAGCCTGTTTCAAACCATACAATGTTGTCAATTATCATTAGTTTACAAAACTTATTTTCATTTCCCCAAAGAACAAATCCTTATGGTTGCTCCTCATAAATTTCTTCGTCAATATCTTCTTTTAAAAATGAATTTTTAACATTCATTTGAAGCGGATAGAGCTTATAAGGGGATATTAGTGACAAATGAACTCTAATTGAATTTATAATTGATATTGGTGCATAGGTGTAAAAATAATATATACCTTCATTATGTGTAAACCCTTTGGCTACCAACCTCGCCTTAAAGGTTTGTTTAAAACCATCGATATTATAATTTATTCCAAATACCTTTTTACAACTAATAGGTTTTGATCACGGAGGAAAATCCACAAGGACCCAACTATTATTTGATAATATTGAGTAAATCTCATCATTTATACATATCTAGATGACATCGCTTCACTAGATAATTTGGGTTCATACTCAAAATTAAATGTCAAGGGTATTTTATTCAGTACTATGGTTTTAGTTCCTTCAACCAAGAAAACTACTAACTCAGTTGAAACAAAGTTAGGACCCAAAGACTTTTCTTTCCTTTATCTTTGACTTCTTTGATGTTAAATTACATCCTTGTTTTCATTCCTTTTGTTTCCATTAGTAGGAATACATACATTATCATTTTCATTAGTCACATAATCATTAATAAATCTACTTTCAATATTCAACATGTGTTGATTCAACAATCACACTTGAACTTTGATCTAAAAGCCTATGTGCTTTAGAATTGTGTGTATAACCAACAAATACACTCTTAATTCCTATAGGTCCTATCTTTATTTTTTTAGGATCAAAATTATTATAAAAAGAAATGCACCCCCACACTTTGAAATAATTCAAGTTAGATTATCTGCTATTCCAAATTTCATAGGAGCTAAAGTTGAATTTCTTGAATGAAATTCTATTATGAATATAACATGTAGTTTCAAGATTTTCACCCCATAAGTTAAAATATAATTAGCATTCATGAGTGTAGCATTAAGCACATATTTCTATCACCACGAATAATCTTGATTCATCCCCCTTTTTATTTTCAATAACATATTTATATCTCTTGAATTTAGTAAATGCTTCGTGTTGCTATTATTCCATTTGACTCACACACACACATATATAGATATGTGTGTGTGATTGTGCACGCGCACGCACAAGATCTGAGATTTGTATATTTCTTTCAACCTTAGGAAATGGTTTCTTAGTCATATTCATTTGCATGCATATTTCATATTTATTATTATGGTTATGATTAATGTGTGTGTGTGCCTGTGCGCGTGCACTTGTGCATGTGTCTATTTTTTCGCATATGATCTAGATACGAAAATTAATATGTCCTAATCTAGCATGACATAAAGAGGAGGAGCACTCGGTGATATAAATAAAAGACCAGTTCGTATTATTATTAATACTAAGTTTAAACATTTCATCAAATGAGTATCTATTTCCTATGAACAAAGTGTTCTTCGTCGCTATGATCTTATCAGACTCGAGCACACTTTTGAAGCCCTTCTTACACAGAAAATTAGGAGATACAAGATTTTTTCTAATATCGGGAACATGTAACACATTGAATAAAGTTAATTTCTATCCTAAAGTAAAATCAAAGACAACAAATTATTTTCTAAAAACATTAGCAACATTGTTGTTTCCTGTTAGGACCTCCTATTGATTTGAAAATCATTTATATGACATAAATGATGCCTTATTGATGCACATATGAACGTTTGCGCCAGAATCAAGCAACTAATATGATGACAACCTCACAATATCCATATAAAGTTTTGTCACCATGCCAATTTACAATACATACACTATTGCCACATGTTCTTTGACTTCCTGTTCAACAACATAAGTCTTTTTAGATTTTATATCATCCACCTTATCCTTAATTACGTAATCATGAATATAATACCCCTTCGTTCCACAAAAGCAATAGTGCCTATTTTTCTTCACATCATTAGACTTCTTAAAGGATGTTCCTTTCTTAACTCTCCAGCTATATTGAGATCTTATGCTTTGAGTCTTTTCACTTCCATTCTCAATAACATAATTTACCCTGGAAGTAAATAACAACACATCAAGGGAATGTAATTCTTCCTTGATTTAGAGATGTGTTTGAAATTGTTCTATGGTTAGAGTTTTAAGAGAATTTAGACATTTTTTCTAATCTTCATTCCAACTAGGAGGTAACTTAGAAAAAAAATGCTCCTACTTGAAGTAAATTATGGATCTTAACCTTAAGGTTTATCAATTTGGATATAAAAATTTGGAGCTCATGCACTTGATCCATAATAGACAAATCACCTGGCATTATAAATTCAAAATAATTTAATGACAAAAACTTGTCCGTACTTTTTTTTCCATATTTAATTAGCTTCAAGGGTATCCCATATTTTTTTTTTATTTACCTCGATGTGAATCATGAACCCCTACCATGTTTTAGGTAATTTATTTTACTAATAATTCACAGTATTAATACTATATTTTTGTAGTTACTTTGAAGATCCAACTTCCATTTCGACGAGCAAAGGATGTTTTATAGAAGTATGACTCTTAGTTTGACCATTGCTTAGGGATTGAGATTTACATTTCTATTCAGTTAAGAGTTACACTAATTACTTTAGATTGTTTTTGCCCACTATATTAGGATACTTTTGTTTCATTATAAATATTTAAATTATTAGTTTTGATTAATGTATTTGGATTTTCTATATATTTCCCTTCTTTATTATTCTCACCTTCATTATTATTTTTATCTTGTCAGTGTGTGCATAATTTAGGGTGTGCAAAACTAAATATTTATATCCTTTGGATGAATTTTTTGGATATTTTTAGATCAGATATCTAAATCCCATACATTCAAAAAATACTAACTATATATGGATTAGATTCAAATATATCTAGTATTCATATAAAAATATATGTTTTATCAATTTTAACAACTTTTACAAGATAATTTTAAAAAATAAAGATCATATATAAGATAATATTCATATTTATATTCATTAAACGTTTTAATTTATATAAAAAAGTATCAAACTATTATTATAAAAGTTTAAATTAAAACTGCTAAAACATAATATTAGGGTGTATTGTTAAAATAATTAATAAATTATCTATTATTTTTCATATTGAATAATTTAGTCAAAAACTATATATTCTAAATGTTCAATATCCTTTTGAGTAAAACTAGATCGAATATCCTAAATGTCGGATCAATTTTTTCATATACTAAATGGGATTTTTGGATCACATATTTTTCACATATCCCTAGTAATGACAACCCATGATTTTGATTTGTTATGCTTATACATTGTCTTCAAAACAAAAAATATTTAGTTTTAAAATTTAGGGGTATTACATAAAGGGCCTATTTTCATCACCATATTTTCAAATTACATAATATTAGATCGGCACCAATTAGACCAAATCAGATCAAATATTGACACTTATTATTATTATTATTATTATTATAATATAAATATTTAATATTGAATTATTAAATGAATATAATTACTAATAACCATAATTATTGTAATTACTATAATTATTATTAATTATAACCACTATATTTTTCTATAATTATTATTAATTATAAATTTTATAATTACTATAATTAATATTGATTGTAATTATTATAATTTTTTGGTAAGTAATGTAATAATTTAATACTTCAAATATCAAATGATTAGATATGTTAAGACAGACTCAAAAGTTACCAACTGTATCAAAACTAAGATATAGCTAAAGGATTGTATTATATATAAAATGTGCAAGTGACAAATGATTCCATCTTAAGTAGATTATATATCCTACAAATGATTCCCTCTTAAGTAGATTATATATCCTACATGCCAAGTGTACAACCAAAAGACGTGCAATATGTGTCGGTGCCATCTTTTTATGTTGGAACATTATGTTATTCCTTTCATGCCATATTCGATACACAACAACGACAATGAGAGATCTTAAGGCAAATCTTCTTTATCTTGGTCCTCAACCTCCCTTTTGGATCCATAAATTACCAACCCAACAACCCGCATTCTTCAATATATGGATGTCTACCAAAGTTATTAATTAGCATACTTTAGAGTTTTTTTTAGAAAAGGCACATATAAAGAAAAGATAGTGAAAATAATTATCATTTTGTTCACAAAGAACACATTTAGGATCAGTTGGCATCCCCCACTCAACCATCTTGTCTTTTTCCATCAAACACTCATACCTTGCTGGCCAAATGATAAAATTATATCATGGTAAGGTGAGTTTGTTCCATACAGTATGCCTTGGCCTTTAAGGCCTCGATTTGAGATATACCTTTGAGATGCTATAAGAAAGACCATTGCATGTCTAAGCATTATGAGGTGAAGGAATCAATGCATGTAATTTATTAATGTAATCTAGGATTCTCTTGAAGAGACTTGATACATTGGTAGTGATGGGCATAGTACACACATCCCTATCTTTTATATAGTAATCATGAATCCAATAGACTAATAGAACATATTTCTTCTCATTTATTACTTAGAGGAGCTTCCCTATTGCAACTAGATTCCACCATTCTAGATTTAATAATCCTAAACCTCTTTTAGTTTTAAGATGACATACCTTAGACCATACAACAAGTGATTTTTTGGTGATAGCGTACGGATCACTCTAAAGCAATGACCTAAAGATGATGTTGAGAGTATGCAAAACCTTTTTAGGAAAAAGAAAAACTTGGCTCTAAAAGGCCTAGATATCATACAATACTGAAGAGATTAATTGTAAATAGTCTGCATATAGCTCAAAAAATCAATTTTCCACGCTCCTATTTTCAACATGATATTCTCAGTTAAAGGGCTAAATTAGTTATAAGTTAAAGATTTTCTAAGCAAATGTACCACTAAATATTTCACTAGGAGGAATCATTCAGTGAATTTAAGCCTATCAAACACTGCTTGTTTAATCGTAGAATATAAAAAATACAACGTTTTGAATGGTTGATGTGGAAGCTTGAGATGCTGGAGAAGTGGTTGGACACCTCTTACATTTCTAGGATAGATTTAAGATCTCCTCTATAAAAAAGACAGAAAAGGAGAATGTCATCATCAAACATTAGATTAGTAAGTTGCACTTTCTTACACTTTAGGTGGGCCTTAAACTCTTCCTGCTCCCATAAACCTTTTAAAGCTATGTGAAGGTATTCCATAATGAGCACAAAAATGCAAGGAGATATTGAATCACCTTGTCTAACTCCTCTCCTTACTTTACAAGGTAGGTGAAGGATCCCATTGAACATAAGTGAATAAAAAACTGTCGTGATACAACTCATGACTAAATTAACAAAGGTAGAAGAACAATTCATAGCTAAAAGCATGGTTTGAATGAAATGCCAATTAATAGTATCATAAGCCTTCCTCATATTCAATTTAATCACGCACCTGGGAGAGAGATTTTTATTTTGATAGTTCTTTACGAATTCAGCAAATATGAGAATCTAATTTATGATATTTCTTCCTTTAGTGAAGGGTGCCTAAGAATTTCTAGACAAGGCATGATAGATTGTATTTTATTTGTTATAGCCTTGGCAATGATCTTACATAAGATATTGCATCAAGATATAGGTTTGTAATCAGATGGGCTCTCAAGGCTTAAGGTATATTGTTAGTAAGGTAAGCCTAATTTACAACCCTCCATGCATCATCTCCTATCAATTGCCATACTACTTTAAAAAATAAAACATTACAATCATCTAGACCCGAGGCCTTGTAATTTGACATTGAGAACACTGCCTCCTAAACCTCCTCTTTAGTAACTAAGCTAAGAAGTTATTTTTACCAGGAGGCATTCGATTTTGGTCCTCTATCAATTACTACTTATTGGAAAGAACTTGATTATATAGTCCTAGTGCCCATAAGATAAATAAAGAACTTAAAAAGTGTGGTAAAAATGGTATTCTGATATGTATACACCTTGCTTGTAGTGTCTTAAATAGCCAAAATCTAATTTTGATTTTTTTTTCTTTCTTTAAAAATCAAATGGAAGAATTCTGTGTTAGAATCTCCCAATGTGAGCCATTTAATTCTTGATTTTGTTTATAAAACTTATCCTCACCTTTAGCAAGATGATGATATGTTATCAAGTGTTGTTTTCCCTATTGTATTAAAGATTCATTTAGTGGGTCTCGTGATAGTCAAATTTGAACATCTACAAGCTTCTCATTAACTTTTGATACTATAGCAAAATTGTTGTGATAATTGTATTATCATTGATATGTTTTTTTTCCAATTATCAAATAATTTGGATAAATTCCCCATCCTTAGCCCACATATTATAACACATGAATGGCTTGAGGCCTTGAGTTGGGAGATAATTTATGGCCATTGTTATTGAGAAATGATCATAAATAAAAGGAATATGGAATATAGTGAAGAACCATGAAATTAATCAAGCCATTTTGGATTGCACAAAATCCAATCTAACTTGTAATAGATCTTGGTATCATCACTAAATTTGTTCAAAAAATTAAAGAGAGGTTGAATGAATCTTAAATCATAAAGGTGGAGGGAAGAAATGTTGCTATTGAAATCTTCTACACCTTGCTGGACTATGGGTCCACCCTAAAGTTTATCTTCTGAAGATCTTACGACATTAAAAGCACCAAGTAGCAACCAAGGTAGACATTGATTGGATTCTTGTCTTAGCCACTACTACAATTATTTCCTTCCAGGGCCATCATTGAATCCATTGATAAAGCATATCAATAAGTGAATATCAATTTGCAAGGCCGAGAACTCACACTAAATGCCTTGATTACAAGAGTTAGGATCCGATCAAACACCACCATAAGAATCCGGCCATTAAGATGGTTATCCAAATTATGAATCCATTGCCAATTAGGCTTAATCTTATTTTCAATATACTCTCTTTTAGGTTGATTTATTTTGGTTTCAATCAAACCAACCATATATAACTTATTATCATTTAGCCACTTCCTAGCCTCTACTTGTTTTTTAGGACATTCAATCCTTGTACATCCAACATCTTAAGTCATAGGAAAATTAGGCAAGGAGGATCTAAGGAAGAGAAATCAGGGATATTCCTACCATGAAAGACTTTGAACCAAGGGAAATCATCAATCTATTCTAAAGAATCAGGTTCCGGTGTACCTGTGTGTTAGCGTTAGCCATTTCCTTTTTTGTGCCTCCAAACTGATAGTTCTTGTGTAAGACTTTAGTATAGGATCTAATTGTGGCTTATGCACTATCCTCTTTAGTGGTGACATGGGCTTTTTTTGTTCTATTACTGATTTCACATTGATGGAATGGTTAAGATTTAGCATAATTAGTTTTGTCAGCATCTCAAGTGTAGAGGTTAAACGTCCATCATGGAATTTAACCCATTATTTGCATGCTTTACCAATTTTGCCTTCATAGGCATATTTTTTATGCTAGGGAAATATTTCAATCGAATGATCCTCATAGTATTGGGGATGCCATTCATATTGAACTTTCTATTTAAATATGACCCCATCAAGAGCTTGAACCATAACAAACTTATGTAATTCATGATGAGTATCAACCTCGATTAGCACATGTGCATAGAATAACATTTCTTTTATGGTGGAACAAAATCCATAGCCAAAGTTGTACCCTCGCAACAGGAAATCCAATTAAGGGAATTCAGAGATCACATACTGTAATACTCCAAAATTCAGCTAAACCTAAGCCTAAGTAATTAATATCATAACCTAATTCTAACCTTAGACAATATATTTTTCTATCTTACCATAACTCCCTAATCCTAAATGTTAGCATAACCCTAAATTTTATTTCAGGTTATTAATATCTCTTATAACCTAAACCTTATCTTGTATGATTTTTTAGTTAATATATCCTAATATTCTAACCTAGATTATATTTATCTTATCTTAATTAAAAACCAAACCTATTAATTCTCTTTTCTTTTCCCCTTATTTCCCTTTTCTCTTCTTTCTCTTTTCTTCGTTTGGCCAACCATATCCATCTCTTTTTTCTTTTTCCCTCTTATTCATGCATAAAACATTATCCACAAACAATACCTGCCATGCCTTATCACTTGCCAAGCCATTCCCTACCCCCATCAGCCTATCAATTCCTAACCCCTATGATCATGGATTGGGGTTTATTTTCTTTCAAACACTACACCTCATCATCTCTCATATATACATGTGCATGTATATATATGAATGTACAACAATATATGCCCTAACCACCTCTCTTATCTTCATTTCTTTTCTACATATATAACATGACCTTCTTCCTCCTTCACCTCCTATTTGTAGCTACAAAAGAGCCCCAAAATCCCACCACCAGTGAACCCAATTGAGACACCAAAACCACCACTTTTAGCCATTATCACCATTTTCCACCCCTCCCCTTTGGTCATTCTTTCCAAATGTCACCCCAACCACCGACTAAAATAGCCGGAGTCCCCTCCTTCTCCAACAGCCTTCACTGCAACCACCTTTCTTACTTTTCTTTTCTATTACTGTAGTAGCTTTTGCCGTAACCACACCCCTTCTTTGGAAGCTTCCATTGAAGCCACCCCTTCCTTTTTCGGTCTCCACCACCATTTTATCCCCCATAGCAACAATAATTTGTGTTGTTGATACCATCTCTTGGCTTGACACACTTTACCGCTCCTCCTTCCTTGTTTAAGCTAGATCTTTCGAAGTGGTTTGTCTTGGTTGATCCTCCATTCTTATACCCTTCCATTTCCTTAAAATTTTCTTAATTATGTGGTTTAATCCTAATGGTGTTATTATGATTTATAAGGTGATTTTTTCGAGGTTCTAGAAGAGATGGAATAGGTTTAGCGTGAGTAGAGACTGGAGTTGTTTACTTATCGTAGTCTAGGATTTTTTATTGCTAAGTGTTATGCATGTTTTGTGATATAACATGTTATTGTTATTATGTGAATTTATATATGATTGTTAATGATATGATATGCAATTGATATTATATGATAGAAAATGAGTAAGTAAAGATTATGCAATATTATTATTTTATAAGGAAAAGTCCTCAGTGTGAAATATGGTTGTATCATGGGTTTATTAATGGTATGATGATTTTGAATGGGTATAATAAGTTCTATGGAGAAAAATGTGGACTTGGGAATAATGTTACTAAATATATAAGATTTGCATGAAATAAGGGTTTTGTTATTGATAAGAAATTTTGGTCAACATGAGTCAAATATGAGAACCATGAAATTTTATGATGTTATAGCATCTAAAGTATGCTAAGAAATTTATGTGAAGTATTTATATTAGTTTTGAATGACCTAAGTTTGATATATTATGAAAATGGTTTGATTTGGGAATACTAACCCTAAAACGAGAAGGCTATTATCACATATGTGCAACGGTATATTTAAACCACAAAATCAAAATATGTTGTTAATATTAGTATTCTAGGAATGTACATTTAATATGGTGATTGTTTGAGCCCTAACAAAGTTATGATAGAATTGTGAAATTAGGATTTATAAGTCTTAAGAATAGTAAGTGTTGAGATAGGATTATTACTGCACGTGAAAGACCTTAGAATTGGGCCTTGAAATTTTAGTATGTTGATAACAATAATAATAATTGAGGATGAGGTACTAAGTTTAGTGATTAAAAGAGTAACAGAGGGAGAGTCATGATGAAAGTGTGAAATTAGGGTTTCGGGAAAAATATAAGGGTTTGAACCCAAGAGAACGACCTTATGATCCCATGATGTGCCTTACCTATTTCTAACATGTTGTGTACTTTTCAAATAAAACATGAAAAGAAATTAATCATTTAAAGGAAAAGATCATGTGAGTCAGGCTAAGGCATTGGGTATGTTCCATCAGACAATAATAGTGGCTCAGGTGTATTGTCCCTGAGAAGTGCTTCAGTTTGTTCCATCTGATTAATAATAGTTGGGCCTTATACTCATCATTAATAATAATATTATTTGAGATAAGTAACCTAATGGATAAGATATTAATTATTTAAAGTGGAAGAGTATGTGAGTTAGGACCAAGGTGTTTATGGGTCTGTTCCACTAGACGGTAATAGTAGCTCAGGTGTGTTGTCCCTAAGAGGTGCTTTAGACTGTTCTACCGGTTTAATAATAGTGGCTCAAGAGCAATTTTTTTCCTGAGAGGTGTTGGGTTTGTTCCACTAAATGATAATAGTATCTCAAGTGTGCTATACCTGAGAGGTGCTTCAAATCGTTCCACTGATTTAAGAATAGTGGGGTCCTTGAACTCGTCGTAAATAAAAGAATGAAAATGGTTATATCTATTAAAGAGGCCTAGATCAGTATTTGTCGGGTGATAATTTATGTGTTTTGTATCTCCTATGAATTTATATAATTAACTTTGTCCTTGACTCGACGCTATTGTTGCTTTACTCAGTATGTAGCATATTGACCATCATCTTTATGGGTGCTGCTCATTTCCACGAGAAGAAGACCCTGACACTTTCGTGCAAGTCTATGAGAACTAGTAAAATGATTTTGTTACCTTTGATGTAGTGTATAGGGAGGAGTGAATTTTCTTATATTGGGTGTTTGGGTGAAGATTCATGTTATTCGGATGACATTTTTACTCGAATACCTTTTGGACTCTTCAATCCATGATATCCCTTTTTGTTGTATTTTATTATTTTATCTCAGAGTTAATCTCCAAGTTCGTATTTATATTTATAAAGTTTCTCTCATTTATAATTACTCTATTTTACTTAGAATGATTTTAGCCTTGTAATTGATGTAAGGATGGTATGGTAAGCCAAACATACGTCAATTACAATAGTAACACTCAATATTTTGATTACATGCTTTAGCTGTAAAATAAACTTTTTTAGTAGTAAAAATTGGGGTATTACACATATAGAGTGGAAACACTGAGAATTTAACCCAAGTATGAATGAACTAAAATCACTTCTTAGTAAAACTAAAATATTGTGATATCTAGAAGCAGAGGTTTGCTTTGTCATGTCTATGGTCCTCCATTCAATACAATAAGGCAATCCTCTTCCTTTTCAAATTTGAAAAGATAATATCTATACTCAGATAAAATGATTCGAGGGAAAGCTATGTGATTCCACATGGATTTAACATTAGATAAATTAATAGAATAAAAGGGTATGCCTTTAAACACAAACCCTAAAAGAGAATTATTCCATCGTTGTTTATCTTTTTCCATATCTGTAGAATCCAATTCAACTACTATAGATCCGTAATGGATTGATGGTGGGGAATATTGTATTCGTAGAGTGTTATCTAGCCTCTTATTTGCCAACACCAAGTCATGCCATGATGTAACACAGAACTGTGGTGATTTAGGATATTTATTCAAAATTTTAGGCTTCGGATCAACACCTGTAGGGTATTCAATCGTAGCTTCATCCATATCAGTATTCAAGGGATCACGTTTATGCTCTGCATCAGTACGTGCATTCAGATTTGTATCTTCATCAATTTCTTCTTGAATCTTGATTCCAATTGGTACGGGAGAATATGATGGAACAATAGTATTTTTAGATCCATCTTCTCTTTTTCGTCAATAGACTAGTCAATAACGAGATATGTTTTATGGGATCTATATAGATATGTGAATTCATATGTATTTTATAACACCCCCAAAAAACCACAATTAAAAATTTTTGTTTTAAAAAAAATCATTTACCATAAGAAGGGGTGTTACCACTGTTGACCAATATAAGTTTGGCCCTCATCCAACCTCATACCAATCACATGGCTAATAGAATAATCTTTAACTAAATATCATAACAAGAAATATTTTATAATGTAAAAGAGTTAAACGTTGACATATGGAAATACTAAGAATATAGAACGTAAGAGACTCAAATGTCAATACAGGGAAGTACTGGAAATACATAACATAGTTTCACTACTGGAAACATAAGTTGGGCCCCCAACCCCGAATACCATGGCACACACTCTCTAGGCCCTCAACCCCGGAATACCATGGCATCCTCCCTACCAGCATCATCATATCAACAAAGTCCACTATAGCTCATCACATACTTGCACAGACTCAAGAGGGGCCACTACTTGTAGGAATGATAAATACCCATAAAAGGGGTGATCAGTACGTTATGTACTAAGTAAGGTAAGAATATAGTTAATTTAGAGCATAACAATGCATGATACAAATATAATTCACACAATATATTATGAAAGATCGTTTGTCCCTATCAGGGCTTAAGGCCATTAGTGTGGCATTTAAACATCTCTCGAATTATATCCACGTGGGTTTGAGGACTCCAATATTATCACTGGTGGATCGATAACTAGGAAATATAGGACAAAACACTCCTAACCACTATTATAACTGGTGGATCAATAAGTATAATATAATCTAGGATAGAACACTCCTAACCACTATTATAACTGGTGGACCGGTAAATGTAATACAACCTAGGGCAGAATGTTCTTGACTACTATTATAACTAGTGGACCAATACATATGATAAACATGGGCCTAGCTCAAGGATCTTCCACTTTAATTGATTGGTGTCTTATTTGTGTCTTGGTTAATTAGATGTCACATTCTCATCCACACGTCAAATCATATAAGTCTCCTAACTTATTACCTTCCTGACCAACCCTAACCTCATAGAAACCCTAATTCCCTAAATTGAGGCCTCCTCACTTCCTAATGATCCCCTAGGTCCCCACAATTATCTAAAAATCCACACATGCCATTATTAGATCCCTGTCGCTTGTGAGTCATAACCAACTCCCCCTTTTCCCTCACTTATGATAACCATAATTCTCTAGGATTACCCCTTCAAAACCCTAATTTTGGCCTATGTGGTTCTAACCTCTCCTCCACTTCTTATTTAGCCCTAAGCTCCCATGATCAAGTACAAGTTATCATGCTCATCCCTACTCTAAATTCTTGTAGCCCAACTCCCTCATCCCCCACATGTGACAAAAACCTCCTAAATGGTCACCCCTAAAACCTTAATCTCCCTTTTTCTTTTATACCCTCTCTTACACAACTCCACCATACATTTGACCAAACCCACATCCTTCACATGGCATACACCTCATAATAGCCCTAGGTATAAGCCAAATCCCTTGACTCCTTCTCACGATAATGACCTATCCTTAAGGTTGACCTCCAGAACCTTAATTTTCCCCTATGCACTTCCCTGTCTTCCCACGTACCAAAAACTCCCCCATGTACACCAGCTAACCACAGGTCCACAATGCCCTCATCATACCCCCAACCCTTTCCCCATAACTCTCCATCCCTTAGTCACCCTTAGACAAGGTCTTACCAGGTTATACTTACCCCCATTCAAAGTCCACTCTCCCAATGCAAATTTTTACCCTAACCCTCTTTTTCATCATTACCCTTCTCATTAATTCACAATTTTTCCAAGGAATATTTAGAGTACTTCCCTTTTAAAATTTTATTTATACTATCCCTCACTATTTTGTTCCATTTTCCTTGGCCACCCAAACCCCACTTAAGACTACTTGGCTGAAATATACCATTTTTCAAACAACTTATAAGACATACATCATCACATAATAGAGATTTGCAACCACATATAAAATCAAGCAGTCAGGATCACACTGTAATACCTCAAAATTTCAAAAACCTATAATTTAATAAATAACTTTTATTTGGGATAAAATATCTTTTAAATTTATTTAATATAATTATTTTATGGATATTTGAGTATATAAAATTGGATATGAATATTCAATAAATTAAAATAAATATTTTGTTATTTTATCATACTCATTTTATTTTAATAATTTTCCAAACCAATATTTTACTAAAATTATCCTTTTTAAACCAATATATTAAATCAAATTATTAAATTAATTTATCTATCAAAAATATTACATTCTATTATTCCATAAATTATTTTATCTTATTTCACCTAATTTTCCCTTTTCCTTTTCTTTTTCCTTTTTCTCTTTTCCTTTTTTTTCCTTTTTCTTCTCCTTCGGGCCGCCAGGCCTGTGGCTCACCCCCCTCACGCTCTAGGCCATTGTCCCATTCCCTTTCCTCCTCTTTCTCTCGCATGACGTCGCCCAACTCGGTCTTCCCCCTTCCTTCTTTTCTTTCCTCTTTTCCCCCTGACTGGGCCAACCTAGTTTCTTTTCTTTCCACCCCCTCTCCCTCGCGCACGGGCAGACCCATTCTTCTTTTCTCCCTCGCCTGATCGGCCTACTCTTTTCTTTCCTTCTTCTTCTTCTTCTCTTCTCTTCGACGTCGACCACCTCACCATGCCTGCTAGTCCTGCACTATTGCCTGCCATCGTCTACCTCCTTACAACTAGGGGTGTGCAAAACCAGATATCTATATCCGTTTGAATATTTTTTTCAGATATTCGCTCTGTATTTTTTAGACCGAATATCTAGGATACGGATATTCAAAAAATATTGACCAGATATAGATCGGATTCGAATATATTTAATATCTGTATGAAAATACAATTTTATCAATTTTAATAACTTTTGCTCCCTCGCATTTTTTATCAATTAGAATATTTTAAAAATAAAGATCGTATATCAATTAATATTCATATATATATATATATATTCATATAAATGTCTTATTTTATCTAAAAGAAGTATTAAAATATTATTATAAATATTTAAAATATAAAAATAAATAAAATTTTAAAACTTAAAACTATAAAAACACAATAATATGATGTATTGTTGAAATAATCAACAAAATATCATATATTTTTTCGGATCGAATAATCTAATAAAAAATTGGATATCTGAATGTTGGATATCCTTTTGGACAAGAATCGTTTTGGATATCCAAAATGTCGGATTGAATTTTTTAAATATCAAATCGGATTTTTTGCACATTCCTATCTGCAACTCTGCCCTCTCTCCCTCTCTCTCCCCCCATCCTTTTCTTCCCATTTTGGACCAAATATGCCCTGCACCCCCAGCCCCGCACGCCTCCTTTTCCTCTTCTTTCCCTTCCCTCTCCTTGCACCCCGACACCCGCCTGCCACTTGCAACCTACCTTAACCAGCCACACCTTCTCCCCTCTTCTCCTTATTCCTTTTCTTCTTCCCCTCCTGCTTCATCCTGCCCCATTCGAGCCATTCCTTTCCTCTCCCGACCTCTTCTTCTCGCATTTCTTCTCCTTTTATTCCCTTCCCTTGTTTTGCTCTGCCACCCCTATTCCGTTGTTGCCACAACCCTACCAACCTCCTTCACCACCTCTTACTACCACCCTACACCACTAAGCCACCCCCTTGAGCCCCCTGTAGCCCCTTCTTCCTCTTCTCTTCTTTTTCTCCCTTTTCAGCCTCCACCCTCCCCCTCCTATGTCTGCCACTACCACTGCCTCCTAAGCTATCAACCCAGTCCCTGCAACCTCCTCTACCACCCCTTACCTCGTTTGGCTAAAACTCAACCTTGTCTCCCTATGCCACTCCTGCAGCCCTGCTACCGCCGCCTCCACCACCCTTGGCCACCAATCACCTATCCCTGACCACCACCTACACCCCCACTCCACCTCTACACCCAACCTTTGCCCTAACTCTCCTCCACCTTCCCTCTTCCTAGCCCCCAAAACCCTTACCCAAAAACAGCACCCCTCCCTTCTCCTTATGCCTCCTTCAACCCCTTCCTCCCTTATTTTGCATGCAACTCACGCTGCATGAGCAACGTGAGTCTTGCCTCAAATTTGGCCCAATATTTAATTAATTTTAAGGTATAAAAATAGTTGATGCATTATATATTAATTAATCTTTTGATATAAAAATTATTCCTTTGATTTTCCTACTTTTATTATGCTAATTTTGATATTATTTTTAGGGATTGATTTTTACTAATCAAAGCTTGAATCTTTAACCAGAGCATTGGTAAGGTTAGATTTTTGCGAAAAATAAGATAACCATTAAACTGTACTTAAATGTATGGATAAACGTATGCTATCACATTAGGGTTTTTAATATGTTTATATGCATGATATATGTTGCTAAGTATAATGTAATTAGTTTCTTGTATTGAATGATAAAAAGGAAATCATGCTTATTTATGTGTTTTTTGTAGAAATAATGCTTAAGGAAGGAGCATTGTTGTTAATAAAAATGTTAAGTACTTATCTATGACATGTTATGTTAATGTGGCCATTGATGCATAAATATTATTATTATAAGCCCTATGGGTATTTTAGTAATATTTCTTATGTAAGAGTGTGGCTTAAACAAGCGTGGATGCTAACGAGTATTATGATAAAAAATAATAGTTGGTGGAGTTGGATGATGAGTATGGAGCATTAATGTTAATATTTTATGTGGTGAGGGTATTTTAGTAAAAGTGGTGTAATAAGGGCAAAATGGTAAATTGCAAGAGTAAAGGGGGGAAGGGGCAAAGGGACAAGTTAAAGGGCGTTTTAATAATTGTTAAAATTGAAGTGAGAAAGTTTTGATGGATTAAATTATAATGTGAGAAATGTAATTTGTGGATTAAATGGAAAGGCTAATTTGGTAATGAAGTGAGTAAATGGGCAAAATGGTAATTTGTATTAATGAGGTAAATGGTAAAATGGTAATTTGGTATAAAGGAAGGGTGAAATGATAATTTAATAAAGTAAAAGGGCAAAATGGTAATTTGGTATAAATGAAGGGTAAAATGGTAATTTGGTATAAAGGAAGGGTGAAATGGTAATTTAATAAGGTAGAAGGGTAAAATAGTAATTTGGTATAAAGGAAATATGAAATGATAATTATAATAATGGAGAAGGGCAATTTGATAATTTAACCAACTAAAGGGCAATTTGGTAATTATAATAATAGAGAAGGGTAATTTAATAATTTAACCAACTAAAAGACAATTTGGTAATTATAATAATAGGGAAGGGAAATTTGGTAATTATATTAATGAAGAAGGGTAATTTGGTAATCTAACCAACCAAATGGGAAATCCGACAAGTGTAACAAATATGAAGGATGATTGGTAATTTAATAAGTATGGAGGATAACTTGGTAACCTAACATGAGTAAGGGGCAACTTGGTATTTATGCAACATTGAGGGTAATATGGTAATTGGGCAAGTAAAGAAGGGATGACTTAATAATTATACAAGCAAGGGGTAAATCAGTAACTCGTATCTTATGTCAATGGGTTGACGGAGTTTCATAATAAGAATCAAGTAACATTGAATAGCAAGATAAGAGTATTTGACCATCAGTAAGTATCATGAGAACGAATCCTAAATCGAAATGGGATGAGATAATGATGGCCTTAATAATTCCTCTAGGTTATCTTGGATAATTGTATGAATAAGGAGTACCTAATGATATTAGAAACAACTGAAAGTGAATGAGTATCTAGTTGTTGTGCTTTTTGTGATCACCTCAATTGAGCCACTAATAATTAAAGTGAAAGTCCTCGAGACTAGGAATGGTGGCTCTTTAGGCGTCGCTACCCTAAATATGTGGTTTGGCCCACACTTATTCTGGTATTTGCTGGTGTGCCTTAATGCCCCAGTCAGGCCCTACATCTTACTCTATTTAGTTCTATGGGCTTATTTAAGGGTATACATACTTATGGATTAGGTGTCCTTGTCGGTAAGGTACTGTGTAGCTTGTGTGCACCAATACGAATAGGGTACCTTTGCGTCCCCGGGTTGATGATTAAAGGGTACTGAGTAGCTTGTATGCATCGGTACAATCGATGTACCTTTGTGTCACCGGATCTTGGTCTCCTCTTTGAGGCAAATAAATAGATCTGTTGTGATAATTAAAAAGAAAAAATACTAATCGTGAAAGTGAAAGACGAATGAGTTGGGCCCAGATCAATTATATTATGAGTACCGGTCCACCAGATATAATAGTGACCCAAGAGCGTTTTGCCTTGGAAGATGTATATGTGTACC
>JBDNDU010000308.1:0-21873 GCA_039764185.1 Tamarix austromongolica | reverse complement strand
CAAGCTCGAGGGTTTGTCTATCAATAATCATTTCTTAAAAGGGTGATGATGTAATCCCCTAAAATTTTAAAAGCCAATAATTTAATAAATAACTTTCATTTGGGATAAGTTAGCTTTTAAATCTATTTAATTTAATTATTTTATGGATTCTTGAGTATATAAAATTGGATATAAATATTTTGTTATTTTATCATACCCTTTTTTTAAATTATTTTCCGAACCATTATTTTACTAAAATTATCCTTTTTAAACCCATATATTTAATTATATTAAATTAAATTATTAAATAAATTTATTACCCATAAACATTTTATTTTATTAATTTATAAATTAAATTATTTTATTTTATCCCATTTTCCCTTTTCTTTTTTCCTTTTCCTTTTCCTTCTCCTTTTTCTCCTTTCTTTCTTTTTCCTTTTTCCTTCCCTTAGGCCGCTGGCCTTGGCCTGCCTCCCCCCTGCGTGTTGGGCCGCTGGCCCATCTCTCCCTTCTCCCCTCCTTTCCTTTTCTTTCCCTTGGCCTGACTCCCTTTTCTTTTCTTCCTTCCTCCCTACGCGAGCCCGGCCTGTCCTCCCTTCCTTTCTTTCCTTCCTTCTCCCTTGACCGAGATGACCCACTCCCCTATTCCTCTTCGCCGACCTGCACGCATGCACCAGCCCCCCTTCTTCTTTCTTTTTTCTTCTTCCTTTTCCTCGGCACCAAAATGCGACCACCTCCGCCATCTCTGGCCACCCTACCTACAACCCTCCTCCCCCTACTGCTCCCCCTATCTCTCTCTCTCTAGCCATTTTTCCTGCCCTATCTCTGCCCCACCACCTCTCTCTCTTCTTGCCCATGCCCTGCCATTCCCCCTCCTTTCCCTTCCCTCTCCCTACAACTCCCATGCTCCTACCACCCTACCAAGCCCCCTTATCCCTTCTTTCTCTTCCTCTTCTTTTTCTTCTTCCCTTCCTGCCTCATTCGGCCATTTTTCGAGCCTCTCTTCCTCTTCACCGACCTTCTTTCTCTCCTTTTTTTTCCTCCCATCTCCCACCCTATGTTTGCTCCACTGCTGCCATCGCTGCACTAGCCACCTGCACCACCCCTGCTACCCTCTACCTCACCCCTGAACCATCACACCACCCCTCTAGCCACCCTACAGCCTCCTTCTTCCTCCCCTCTTTTTTTTCTCTCCTTTTTCTCCCTTCTCGACAGCCACCCTGCACCGCGCCGCCTCTACCGCCACCTGAGCCACTAAACCAACCCTTGCAACCTCCTCTACCACCCCCACACCTCCTTTGGCCGAAACAATCACCCGTAGGCCTTCATTTTATCCCTCCCTTTTCCTTCCTTCTCATCCCCCTCCATCTCGACTCATCTCGGCAGCCACCTTCGCAGCCTCGCTGCCGCCGCCGCCGTCAACCCATCCCCGACCACCACCTACACCCCCTCTCCACCTCTATACCCTTCCTTTGCCTTAAATCCTCCTTCACATGCCCTCTTTCCTAGCCCCAAAACTCCAACCCAAAAATAGCTCATTTTTCCTTTCCTTTCACCCACCTTCAAACCTCTCTCCTGTTGTTTTACATGTAGCTCATGCTGCATGAGCAGGATGAGCTGCTGTATGCCTTGGTTTGTTTGTTTAATAAATTTTAAGGTATAATAATATTTTAAGTTAAGTCTTTGATTAATTAAGTGTTATAAAGTCTTATATTTTGGTTTTTCTTATTTCTAATATAATAAACATTGATATTATTTTTAGGTATTAGTTTTGGCTAATCAAATCTTGAACCTTTAATCGGAATATCGGTATGGTTCATTTTTGCAGGAATTAAGATAATCGTTAAATTCCACTTAAACACATGGATAAATGTATGTTAGCACATTAGGCTTTTTAATATGTTAATATAATATATGTGGTTTCTTGTGATGATTGATAAAAAGGAAGCATGTTAGATTATATGCTATGTATGGAAATATTGCTTAAGGTAAGAGTTTGGTTATTAATGAAAATGTTAAGTATTTATCCATGTTGTATTATGCTATTGTGATCTTTAATGCATGGTTAATATTATTAAGAGCCCTAGGGGTATGTTAGTAATATGTCTTGTGCAAGAATGTGGCATAATATGTGTGGGTGCTAATGAGTATTATATTAAATATAATAGTTGGGGAGTTGGATAATGAGAATGGGGTATTAATACTAATATTTCATGTGATGATGATAATTTAATATAAGTGGAGTAATAAGGGAGCAAAATGGTAATTTGTGAGTGAAAATGGTAAATTGGTAATTTTGGAAGTAAAGGGGTAAAATGGTAATTTTGTAAGTAAGGGGGTATAATGGTAATTTGCAAATAAAAGGGTATTATGGTAATTTGTGAGTAAAAGGATAAAATGATAATTTGTAAGTAAAAGGGTAAAATGGTAATTTTGGGTGTAAAGGGGCAAAATGGTAATTTGTAAGCAAAAGGTAAAATGGTAATTTTGAAAGTAAAGGGTAAAATGGTAATTTTGTAAATAAAAGGGTAAAGTTGAAATTGGAAAGGGGTAACTTGGTAATTATAATAATGGAGAATGGCAAAGTGGTAATTATAATAATTGAGGAGGGTAAAATGATAATTTAATAAAAAAGAAGGGTAAAAAGATAATTTAATAAAAGAGAATGGTAAAATGGTAATTCGGTATAAACGAAGGTAAAATGATAATTTAATAATGGAGAATGGTAAAATGGTAATTATGATAATAGAGAAGGGCAATTTGGTAATTTAACCAACTAAAGGTTAATTTGGTAATTTTAAAATGGAGAAGGGTAAATTGGTAATTTAACCAACTAAAGAGTAATTTGGTAATTATGATAATAGAAAAGGGCAATTTGGTAATTTAGCCAACTAAAGGGTAATTTGGTGATTTTGATAATGGAAAAGGGTAATTTGGTAATTTGACCAACAAAAGGGTAATTTGTTAATTATAATAAAGGAAAAGGGAAAATGGGTAATCTAACTAACCAAATGGAAAATATGTTAAGTGTAACAATTATGAAGGGTAGTCAGCAACCTAATAAGTATGGGAGATAACTTGGTAACCTAAATCGAGTAAGGAGTAATTTGGTAATTATGCAACAAGGAGGGTAATATGGTAATTTGTTAAGTAAGGAAGGGATGACTTAGCAATTATATAAGTAAGAGGTAAATGAGTAATTTGTGTCTAACAGGTCATTGTGATAGTGGAATTTTCGTAATATGACTCAAATAACACTAAATAGCAAGATAAGAGTATTTGATAATTAGTAAGCATCACGAGAACAAATCCTAATTCAAAATTAGATGAGATTATGATGGCCTTTAATGATTCCTCTGTATTACCTTGGATAACCATTTGAATAAGAAATATTTAACGATATCAGAATGATTGAAAGTGAATAAGTATATGATTGTTGTGCTTTTGTGATCACCTTAATCAAGACACTAATACTTAAAGTGAAAGACCTCAAGATCAGGAATGGTGGCTCTTTAGGGGTCGCTACCCTAAAGACGTGGTTTAGCCTACGGTTATTCTGGTATTTGCTGGTGTGCCTTTGTGCCCCAGCTAGGCCTTTTATTTTACTCTATCTAGCCCTTTATCTTAGGGGGTATGCATACTGATGGATTAGGTGTTCTTATCAGTAGGGTAACGAGTTAGCTTTATGCACCAGTACGACTAGGGTACCTTTGCGTCCCTGGGTTGATAGTTGAAGGATACTGTGTAGCTTTTATGCACCAATTCGGCCAGTGTACCTTTATGTCCCTGGATCTTGATCTCCCTATCGACGCAAGTAAATGGTATTGTTGTGCTGATTTAAAAGGGAAAACACTAATTGTGAAAGTGAAAGATTAATGAGACGGGCCCAATTGAATGATATTATGAGTACCGATCCACCGGATATAATAGTGGCCCATGAGGTTTTGTCTTGGATGATGTTTATGAGTACCAATCCACCGGATATAATAGTGGCCTAGGTGTGTGTTGTCCTAGATGATGTATATCTATATTCCGATCTACCGGCTATAATAGTGGGGGTCTCGAGCTCAATAAATTTGATTTGGATGTGAATAAATGATGGAAAAATACTAATCAATTATAGTGGAACACCCTATGAGTCTGGGCCAGACTGGTCCACCGGCAAATAATAGTGGCCAGGAGTGGTATGCCCTAGAGGCCGATCCACCGGCAATAATAGTGGTCAGGAGCATTCTGTCCTATATGTATTCTGGTCCACCTGCTATAATAGTGGGGTTCCTGCACTTACATGAATATTTATAATCCGATATGATTGATAATGATGGATTAAGGGCTTAAGGCCTAGAAGTATCGATTGTTCTTTATGGCCTATTAATATCTGATTGATTTTTTAAGTATGTGAATGTATGAATGTGGATATTAAGTATTTACCTTTCATTATGTGTGTATGTAGTATCATGTGTTACATTGCGGGCCTACTATTAGGTGTGTTTTAAAGGATTACTCAGTATCGTAGTACTGAAGAGTTCCATTCGTGGGGCCCCTGCCTATTCAATGGGCAATGCCCCTTGTAGGTCGTTTTCAGGTGCTAATCAAGTGGGCTCTCGGGAAAGAGTGTAAGGTACTATCCGGAATATCCTAGGGTTGTACTCTTTCTCCTTTGAAATTTATGGTTTCAATGTATTTGTTGATTTATAACCACCACTGGTGGATTTTATTTTGTGAAATGTTATGTGCACTACTCTGATTTAATTATTAGTTTGAGTTTCTCATAAGTTGTATTTTTCTCCTTTAGCCTTAGCACTTGGTACTGAAACAGTATGAGTGAACCAATCTGGTACTAAGTGTGGCGGTAATATCCCTAGAATTCACAGTTTTGTTATTTTACTTCTGCTAATTATTTTAATCAAATGAAATTTTTCAGTACTGAATTTTGGGGGTGTTACAGATGACATCTAAGATGTTTAACCCATTCAGTAGGCAAAGTGAGGTGGTAGGAAAATCTCTAATCTTGACTCCAAAGTTGTGAAGAATTCGCATAATTAGTGAGCCACAGCAAAGAGATGCCTAGCTATATCCAACCATGTGAGACATATGGCGGAAAATTTTAACCCTAAAACATATAGGAATAGATGATTGAATGTTTTCTACCCTATACCAATCCTTCAAAGTCATGTCTTCCTTTGTGTCTACCCTTAGGAAAAGAATGGAGCATACTAAGTAGTGACATGCCCTTTTGAAGGGTGGTAGGCAATACTAAGTAGTCCCACTATATATAAAGTGGGAGGGTGCATATCAGAGAGAATTTTTTCGGGAAGCCTAGTCTACATCCACTCTGTGTATTTCATACAAGTGTCTATATTATACTCAATTCCTAGTATCCTAGCTAGCCAAGCCTCATCACCACTATAGGAATGCCTATTACATGAGCATCGATAAAGGATCCCAAACATGAATCATAAAGTTTATATAGAATAGGTGAACTAAGTCATAGTATACTGGATCGCAAAGAGTGAAGAAAGGGAGAAGATGGAGATTAGAAAGTGACTAGATAAAACGAATTTTGAACAACTTAGTGCATGATATACTATCAACACACTTCCTTCGACGGACTTTTTTGTTATGGAATAATTTGATTCGATGATGGCGGTCATCCATGGTGTGACAAAAATATGTAAGGTGAGGGGATGCCTCATTGGTTCTCACTAATAAAGCAAAGGAGAGAATGGGTGTCCCTATGGATGAGGAAGGAGTCGTGGGCCTAGAGGGAAGGTGATATGGATGACTGTCCTCTTCTGAAGAAGAAGAAAAAGATGAAGAGGATGCTTAGGATGGACAGAAATATGATGAAGTAGAGGGTTCCTCGATCTAAATGGTCATTTAGGCTAAATGACTTGATTGGGTGTGAGCCCATTTGGTAGGGACAAGAGTAGCACCCCCCTCAAATGGTGCAAGAATTAGTGGTTTTTTCTTTTAGTCATGGAAAATTAGGAATTCAAAGTAAAACATTAAAGAAAAATATGGAACCCTTGAGGTGAGAAATTTGCACAATTGATGAAAAATGACTAAACAATTCTCTTATAGCTAAGAATTTTTTTGTTGAGTATCAATATAACCCTAATTAAGTGTTAGAGTTTGTCAATCTTAAATGAACTAGGGAAATGGAAGATTTAGGGTTTGTGAGATCTTACGTTATATTTAAACATGTGAGGATGAAATCGACATTGAGTATTATTCAGAATTGAGTATAGGTCATCGATGTTATCCTAATATGATTGCTTTTGAGTACTTTGATGATTGTATTATCAATTTGAGTAAGAGAGAGAGGAGTACATGCAAAAAGGAGTCAACAAGTTTGGGAAAACCAAAGTTATGGGTTTAGTTGACTAGACAAGGGCCTATGTATATGCCTTATAGACTAGTTAGCTGGTTTGGACATTTTAATCAACTATCCACATTAACAATCTACAAGTATTGGCAATTCGCTCGATTGATATTGCTTGGGTCAGAAACAAAACAACAATGATTTACCTTTGGTTTATATGAATAGGTCGACTAATCCTCTAAACCCATCAACTAGTTTGTCGACCAATTAACTAGTTCGGCTAGCCAGTTCATATTTTTCAACCTTTTCAAATTCATTTAGATTGAGAATCATGATTTCGTATTTTTCTTAGATTTTTCACATTAATCAACAATCATATAGGCTAGTGTTTTAAATTAGATACATACAATCTTAAGATAAGTTATTATGATTTTGATTAATTTCATGATTTATCCTCATGTTTTTTAAATTTTTCACAAGTTTGAGAGAAAGATAATTTAGATCATAGAAATGTCATTCCTAATTCTCTCCTAATAGTTTTGACTCTATTCATTTAATGGCTTAGTGAATATTTCTCCCCATTAACATAATGTATCTACAAATTCCATAATTACATCCCTTTTTTCAATATGGTCTCCTATTAAGTGATGTCTTATTTCTATATGCTTAGACTTAGAATTTTGAGCATGGCTCTTAGTGAGGCATATAACACTAGTATTGTCACACCTAATTAGTGTGTATCACATAATTGATCTTTAGTAAATTTTAGCTTTGGTGGACCACACACTAAGCCCTTTACAACAAGTTTGTTTAATAATTTCATCCTACCATGTGCAATTTGCTTATGCCACTACCATGCACCATTTTTAATTGCACTTAGACATGTAGTGTGAAATTTTATTAATTTAAGATCAAGCATGTACACATTTTTAATGCATAGGCATATAAAGAGAATGGGTTTATATACGTTGTTTGAAATCATGTAGTGTTAATTTGAAAAATTAAATAGAAATCACAAAGTCAACTAATACTAATCAATTTATGCTTAAGATAATGAACCAAATACACATCGCTTATATAAAGGGTTTAGAGTTACCAATACTGATGCTCAGACACCGATGATCTTTCCTTTTGAGTTTTCTTCAAAAGTCACGCTTCCACCACCATATGGCATTAGCTTAGAGAACATGATTCGATCACCCATCATGTGTCGTGAGTATCCACTATCTAGGAGCCATTTATGGCTTCTTGTTTTGAGTTTAAATCATACTTTCAAGCACAAATATATTAGTTTAGGTACCCTTTCAATGGTTCTTATTAAGTTAGTGTTCAATTCATGTGGGATGGTCACCTTAGGTAACCACACATGCTTAAATTTTTGAAACACTTTAGCATTTTTAGTAAAACTACGTGATGAAGCAACATGACCAAATTCACCATAAATGTTGCTCAATTTTTTTCCTTATGAGGAAAGTTTAATTTTACATTCTTAGCATGCCTACACATTGTAGATGAATGTCCACTTTTTCACACGCATTCCAATCAATTGATGTAGGAGAAGCATGCACTTGATGAGCTTTAGAGGCTTTTACAAATAATTTATTTAGTTTTGGTATTTAATTACCTTCTTTTTACCATAGCCTAATCCCTTATGGTCTTTATAATTCCATTTAGAACTAATAACACATTTAATCCTTCTTCACCTTTGGCCAAGGTAAAGGTAATATTTACAAATTTATCACATTCAACATGTAGATAGACTATCTTAGATCGAAGTTGTCGTATCTTGACTTTGTGATCACAACTAATATATTCCTTGTAGGTATGAAATTCAATTACCATTTTTGCTAACTCAGATTTCACAAGAATCATAGAGACTCAAAAAGAACATTTTCATTTAATACAAGCATGTGTTATTCATTCAAGTGATTAATTAAGTTCTTCATGTTATCTCTTTCCTTATTTTTATCATTACCACTTAGGGAATCATGCAAGACACATAGCAAATCATCATAAGAGTAGATTGAATCATTGATGTCATCATCACCATTGAAGCTTATGAAGAAAATAGAGGTTGATGATTACTCTCCTAGAGCCATAAAATAAAGGTTGGCAACTTCTTCCTCTTTATTGGAGGGTTTACCTTCACTTTCACAAAAGTCTTCCATGGCTTTTATTGTCCCTTGCCTTCCTTGGTTGTTGATGGTATTTCCCTTTTTCCTTGTCATTTGTTTAGCTATTTCATTTCTAAAATTATATTAGTCACGGATGACATGCCTAGCTTTTCTAAAATTATGACATTTGATCTTATCATCCATGTTGGCTTCTCTAAGCATCTTTGTGTTTCTTAGATGGTATTCTAAGCCTTCCATTTATTTCTCCTATTGGCAAGATGAACCATTTAAATTGAGTGCTTATAAAGGCTTCTTCTTCTTCATCCATGGGATATTTCTCTTCACCTTCATTACCTTCCTTTTATACTATGTCTTTAATCACATCCTACATTCTGGAGGAAGTGGAAGATTTTAGGGCTAGAGGATTCTTCTTTCTTTCATCTAATCCATCTTCCAACGTTGATTGATGAACCATGATATTTCTAAAGAGCTCTTCAATGGTCATCTTAGTTAATTATTTGGCTTCTTCAATGGTGCTCACCTTGGGACTCCACTCTTTTGTAAGACCTTATAAGATCTATCTTACTTTCTATTATTTAGAGATTTCTCTCTCGATAGATTTGAGATTATTGACAATGGCAGTCAAGTGTTTGCTCAAATTGTTGATTATTTCACCTTACTTATTACTAAAGAGTTCATACTACTTAGTGTGAAGAGTGATTCTTTGATCCTTCACTTGCTTTGTCCCTTAACGAGTGAGGACAAGCTTATCCCATATCTCTTTTGTAGTGGAACATGATTGAATGCAGATGTACTTACTTTCATCAAGCCTAAATTGAAGAATCATGATGGCTTTGTTGTTGAGAGCGAGCTTTCTCTTTTTCACATCTATGAGCGACTTTTCAATTTTTTCATCATTAACCTATTTAGTTATCTTGATTGACCCTTCAATGACTATTGACCACATGTCATAGTTGTGCCACTTGATGAAGAGAATTATTATGTTCATCCAATAGGTATATTTCTCACCATTGAGCAATGGTGGTTTTGTGGTGGAGATGCCTTCATTTGGACCAATAGAATCCATTACGCTCATATATATTTTTCAACTCAGATTGTTGTATCCTTTGTGAGATTTCCAAGCTCTGATACCAATTGAAAGAAACCTAGAGGGGGTAAATAGGGTTTTCGAAATGGAAATAACATATAAAAAATTACACACAATGTATAGTGGTTCAAGAGCAAATTACTTTTTACATCCACTACCAAAAGGTTCTCCCTTTTAGATTTTGAATAGCAACATGTTTTTATTGATGATCACTCTTTTATCAATTGTTGAATCCTTTGTGAGATGCCCAAGCTCAAATACTAATTGAAAGAAACCTAGATGAGGTAAATAGGATTTTTGGAATGGAAATGATAGATAAAAAATTTGCACACTATGTATTGTGATTTAAGAGTAAATTACTTTTTATATCCACTAACCTTTTAGATTTTGAATAGCAGTGAGATTTTTATTAATGTTCACTATTTTCTCAATTTATGAGTCTTAAAATCTCAATAACAATCTAAGATATTAATTATAAATTAACCTATTTATCTTATCTAGACTCCTCAGAAGCATCTTTCAAGAATGATAGGAAAACACTCACTAGCCCTTTGTAATGAATTTTGTAAGATGGTTGTGATTACAATTGATTCTCAACAATAATACAAGATATGAAAGTGTAGAACTTTTTATGAGATGTAATCTAGCTAGATGTAATAAAAGATATTACAATTTAAAAGCAATTCTACTTAAGAGAAGTGAATAATTAACACTTTTTAATCAAAATTCTAAATTTGAAGCTTGAGAGAGTTTGAATGAGAAATTTAATGTTTTAAGAGTAGATGATTAATTTCACTCTAAATGTAGTTGAAAAGTAGTTGTAATAAACGCAAAGATACCTTATTTATATGGCTTACCCTCGTTCTATAGTAGTTAGACACAAAATCTCCAAAAATTTATATCACTTAAATAGTAGAAAATCAACATTTAATACTCACTAATTGATAGTCATGCTAAACTAGTTGATTAGTTGTACAACCAGGTGATTGGTGGTTCAAATCAATTGAATGATTTTATGCAAACCAAAAATGGAAAATTACCATTACATAAACTAGTAGATTAGTTGCGCATAGTACCTAGTCAGTCCTATGAAATTATATGAATAGTTACATAGTTTAGTGAAATAAGACCATTTGTTCATGTCGCCACCCAATTGATTTAGTGAGACTAGTTAATGAGTCTAAATAAAGATGGATGGATTTCTATAAGAGTGAAACCCATGAACTAGTTGGTCAAACCAATAATTTTGGTTTCTTTAAGCTATTCGATTAGTTTGGTAAAATCAGTAGATCAGTTTAATTAGAGATGAATCGGTTTCTGCAAGAGTGAAATCCATGGACTAGTTTGTCAAACAAGTTGATTAGTTGTCTCAAACTAGACAATCGTTTTGGCAAAACTAGTAGATAAGTTTAAATAGATACGAATGATATTTTGTAGAAGTGAAACCCATGGATTGGTTGGTCAAACTAGTCAATTATTCTCCAAATTGGTAAATTGATTAGGCATAATCATTCAATTGGTAAGCTACACTAGCCGATCCATCTAAATTGAACTCCTTTCATGCTTTTTGATTAAATTGAAGCAGTCAATTGGTTCTGACTAAAACTGACCAATATATTTAAACTACTTTGAAATATTTAGAAAAAAAAAAGATCAAACATGAATTCTTATGATGTGAATTCAAATCAAGTGTTTTAAAACCTTTTGTAAATAGTTTTGATCAAAATGTGTTTGGTCTACTTAACTCTTTACAAGAAACCTAAGACATTAGAAATTTATTCCTTAAACCTTAAGTCTTGGTTATCTTCATACAATCTTCTCTTTTGACTCAAAACTTGGTTGCTCTTTTAAGTTACAAATTAGAGAAATAGTTTGAATATATGTGTTTAGATCTCTTTGTTTGTCAATTATAGTACATGCAAACATAAGAAAATAATTTTTTTCTCAAAACGTGTTTGTTATCATCAAAACAAATGTAATGACATAACTTAACCTATGTAATTAGTATCTATTTTTCCTTGATCATGTTTATTTAATTGGAAAACATCTTTGAATTCATTTATATTCACCTTTAATACTATATGATTTTATATTATTAATTTATCGATGATTTTGCTTGACATTGACACTTTGATTAATTAGTTATTGTTGCAATTGATCCTAGATAAATTTATTCATGACTATAATTTTTTATTAAACTCTTATGATTTTGATTGTCGTTTAAAATTATATCACTATTTTCATTTACATGTGCTACTTAATATATTTCAAATTTATGAGCACTTTCCGTTTTACACATTTTTCATATATTTAGGGCTAATGGTAATTCAAGTTTTTTCATTGATGGAAAAGTGATTGGATTTAATTGTGTTTCATTTTTTAGGATGTCCTTGTTGTAGATTATGACTTGTTTTGGATTCATATTTTTCTAATGAAAATGAGTGTGTTTCAATGTGTAAATCCATCTACAATTGAAAATTATATTAAATATTTCTCTTTGAAATGATTTAATCCATTTTTAGATTTAAAAAGTATTTCAGATGAGATTTAGAAAATCTATTTATGATAAATTTGTGGATATGTTGCATCAATTTAATATCGAGATGATATTAGAATTTGAGATTAAGTTTCTAAAATCTATTTATCTCAAATTTCTACTTTTAAGCACTCAAAATAATCTTTTTTTGAAAAAATATTTAAATTATTTATGGATGCTTAGAATTTTATTTATATATTATTTCGAGAATTTGTGTATATTATTTTAAGGTTTTTTATTTCTTTTCACAAATAATATGAATTCTCAATGTTGTTAATATTCTTAATGGAAAGTTTTTTCAAAATTTATCAAATAGGTTTTACATTGGTTTTATTCCCTTCGGGCCCTTATGGAATTATTTTTATTAAATGAATTTCACATAAAAACTCATTCTTTAATATGCGTATATTTTATAGCTCAAGATAAAGAATCCTTATGTATGTCTATATATATATATATATATATATATATATATATATATATATATATATAACTAAGCCCAATCGATCCTTTAACTCTCCTTTTTTTCCTTTTCTTGTGTGCTTTGGAAACCCTAAACGTCGACACTCCTTGAACCTACTCCCTTTGTTCTTACACTATATTCTAGCACTTGCATCTCAAGTAACTAGGTCATCGCAAGCTAGTAGCAATACCAAATAACAAATGCAACAAAGCAACGGTGGCAAAATATGCTCAATGCTACAACAGATGACCACCATTAATCCACCTATGCCTCATCATCTTTGATCTCCATCATGCA
This sequence comes from Tamarix austromongolica, assembly GCA_039764185.1. Classification (NCBI taxonomy): domain Eukaryota; kingdom Viridiplantae; phylum Streptophyta; class Magnoliopsida; order Caryophyllales; family Tamaricaceae; genus Tamarix; species Tamarix austromongolica. Next base: position 9,051 of record JBDNDU010000308.1, on the reverse strand, counting down.
ACACAACCACACCACACCAACACCACAACAAGCTACCTATGATGATGAGACATAATAAAGGACAAAGAACAACTAACAATGTAAATTTAGGTAATAACAACAATAACACATTGACAACAGTAGCAACATTGATGTAACAATACATCATCACCAATTCGGCCATTATGAGGTCCATCTAGCTACTGGCAAGACTTTCCTAACCTTCTATGAAGTTTTTTTGATATTTTTTAGCTCTTGATTTATAGATTTTTTTGCTGGTATAAATCCCTTAGACCTTGACTTTGATTCTGATTACTTCTAAATAAATGAGCTTCCAATAAGCTAAAATGATTGTTAGGTTGTGTATATATGAGCTGTGTGATTTGATTGGTTAGGTTTGTTGTATTATATGTGGTTAATATGCAAGATTTGGATTTTAACCCAGTTATGTGCATATTTCTCATATTTATCCTATTAAGTTGTTTTTAAAAAAAAATAATTATATAATACAATTTAAAATATATTTAATTTCATATTAGTGATTTGTATTTGATAAAATTCATTGAATTAGATTTGGGGTCAATAAACCTAATCTCTAGAAAAGGGAAAATAAAATTTATTACTATTATGTAGTTTTCTATTTAAATTAGTTGTCTAAGTTTATTTATAATTGATCTAACTTCATATTCAAACCTTTAATTTGATTTGACTAGATCAAATTGAGATTTTTATGGCGAAACCTTAGTTGTGTGAAATTGGGACATCCCATTATAGTTTTTAATCAAATTAATTATATAATATGCTTTACAATATACTTAATTTCACATTTGGATCATCAACTTGAATAAATTAACAAGAATTGACTCGATTCACATTATGGGCCAAAACCAAAATTTTTAAAAATGATTATCATAAATTGGCTATTCATAAGATTGTTTTGTTGAAATTGATTGTCTAAGTTTATCTAGATTTGGCTTAATTATATTTTTAAATTATAAATTTGAGGCAATTGATGTAAATTGGTAGATTTGTAGATTGAGCCTAGAAACCCTAATTATTAGATTTTAGGTAATAACTATTGAGTGAACTTTGATAGAGTTTTCTTAAATTGATTCATTTGATTAATTTCATATATGTTCAAATATATTTTTGTTTTATATATAGGATCAATTCACTAGAATTGACTGATTTATTCTCTGGTTATAGAACCTAACTATTAAGGTTGTTTTCTATAGAATTGTCCTACCTTTTAAAATTTTTACTCAATTAGTGCTCTAAATAAATTGAAAATGTTTTAAAATATTCACATTAACTTAAATTTATCAAAGCCTCATTTCATTAAAATGTTTTAGAAGCATGTCCTTGAATCTTGAATTCTTGATTTGCCTTCTAGAAAATTGGTTTGTGTTTTTCATTGATTGATGGGCATTATGTGAATAAGTGATCATTAATATATCTTGTTAAATTAGCCTTCTTATTTTCAAAAGTAATCTAGGAAAGTGTTTTAGTGGTTCCTAAAGCTAGTGTCTCATTTCTTCATTCTTTTGGTTTAGCTAATTATGGACTAAGTTAACTTACCTTAACTTACGGTCGTTTCATGAGGATTAATATTTGTGCATGTGTTTTAGGGGTAAATGTTTTGTGAATCATATAGATTGGTATATCAAGCATGTAATATGTCTTGTATGATGCTTTGTATAAATCATGAGTTTAAAGTATTGAAGGGAAGAATGAAAATATGGATATTGAGCATAAGGTTTACTTAATTTGTCTATTGCTAGGTCAAGAACACATATAATAAGGCTATTTGACTCTTTTTAGGAGTAAGAATGTGAAAATAAATGCATATATATGTTGGAATGGAATTGTATTTTCTATTTAGGCATATGATTGAGTGAAAGAGCATGTTACAAGCATGATTAAGTAAAAATCCATATGAAGCTTGTATATATTTGAGCATGGTTATAAGGATGACATGTTAAATTCATAAAGTGTGTTTTAATTGAGTTTAAATCATGTGTAATTGTGTTGAAGTGTTTTCTTAAATAATATATGATTTTAGGATAAGTACATCTTCAAATTACAATTTTGGAGTAATGCTCGGGGCTGAGCATTAATTTCTAGGGTTAAGAATGTGTCTTAGTGCTTCTTCAGGATAAGCATGTCCCTAAGTAATGCTCGAGGTTGGGAAGGTCTCTTAGTAATGTCTAAGGATTGAGCAACCTAATTTATTTGGTTTGGTGTAACCCATAAATTTCCAATTAGTTTGTTTGAATCCCTTTATGAATGAATATGTTTGTATATGAAATTGTGCAGTCACGTAATGAGTTATCAATAATATAAATGATTCCTACATGAGATGCATGAGTTACCTTACATTTCCATCATACCTTGCTTACATGTTTGAATATGATGTTACATATGCATGTTATATATGTGTATGACATGATTTATAATGTAGTCATGTAGGTAATGAGTAAGCATGATATTATATAAATGTAATCCACGCTAATCCCATATGCATTTGATCTTTTAATTCATGTCTTACCCTTAAGAAAGTGTAGTGTACTTTACTTAGCATTGGACCTATAATAAGATTACCTTAGTTGATTGGGTCTTGTAATAAACCACTAATGGTGGGGATCAAAAAATTGGTGTATGATTGATTTTGAAAGTCTCATAATCAAGTTAAAGGCATAGGATTTGAGTGTAAACTATCTAGTTGATTAATTTTGTGATAAAACCTTTGTCTCATTGAAGGGATACTCTTTTGCAATTCTTTTAAAATGTGTTATATTTTAAATGTATTTATATGTATTATATTTACTCAGGTTGTATTTTTGTTAGATATGTATATGAAATCTAGTTAATTTTGCCTTTTCTTGTTTTTGGAAAATCAAGGTTGAGATCGCATGTTTTCCATTATCATTATCAGTAATGATTTGATTAAGTGAAACAATTATTTTTCATCTACGATTAGATAATTCCTTTTGGGACTTTATTCTCCTAGTATAGATGAGGCTTAATTTTTTATTTGATAAGTTTTGGATTTGCATTAGATATAGATTAATTAAACATGCACACTTTTTATTGCATTAGATGTTGGGTTTCATCCCCATTCTTATTTTAGCTTCTGTAATTTCATTCATAAAATGAAATTTTTCAAGAGTAAAAAACAGGTGTGTTAAATTAATGCCTTTGGTGATGAAAACTAAAAAAAAATCTAAATAAGGCTATGTGGAGGAATACCTCAAGGATAGACAATTCTAGTAAGGGCAATGTTGCCGCTCAAACCATATGTTCCCAACAATACATCCCTATGACATATTTCCTTGGTTATTCTTGGGAGTATTTTATATCCTCTATCTAATGATATCTAGGGACTCCCTCTCTAGAGGTTGCCATAGGGAACTATAAAGAAATCACGTAATTGAAACTCAGTCAAAATTATCATAGCCATAAGAGCAAAACAATACTTATTGGAAGTTCTCCACTCGCTATGATGTTGTAGAAGTAGTCTGACGAAATAATTCACTTTTTTCTCCACAAATAAATACACATCCTTCCAATCTTGGTTGTTGGTCAGAAGACTAAACACTAATTGCTCATGGTCTAGCCTACCAATCATCTAAACCCTCCCATCTTCCTTACTATAGGCCTTGGGGTAAAAATACCATGATAGTAGCTTTTAATTTAAGGGCACAATCTTCAACTAACCTAGGTGGAATAAACCCAACAAAACCCTCCATGCATTGGGAACTAGGTATAACAATAAAAGTACAAACTCACTCAAAAACTCCCCCACCAACTTTGACAGTGGGAACCTTAGCTTGGATCTATAAGGATGCTCATATAAGTAGACCTAACCTACTAAGGACCAATCTTCCCTATTATCTAAGTAGGGAGGCCTCACTTAAAGATTGAAGGGGAACCTAAAGAATCTCCTTATCAGTGCCATAAAATCCACATCTACTAATGATGACAATGAGATAATTTTCTCTCCATTTAGGATACTTGTATTATAAGTCGCCACTGCCTCTTCAAACGTGGTTGAACGACTGACCCCATTTCCAACCATGATTAGTTTAGTGTTAGATATCACAGTGTCATGTTCAATGGCACATATTAGGTTAGTTTATTATTGCTTCACTCATCTAGCAGTGGCATTCCCCGTAGAAGGAACATAAGCTAGGATCGCCATTTTGTGACCGTTGGAGGATGCAGTGAAATCTTTAGGAACCAACCCAAATTATCTCTATAATCTTATGGAAGCCATTTTATACCACCAGATGGGTTTGAGGCATAATAATTACAATAAATAAAAAGATGAAATGGTAGATAAACTCATTGGGAAGTGATGGTAGACACTTTTTAAAGTCCTTGATGGTTAATTAAAACAAAGGCAAATAATAGAAAGCAGCCTATATCAAAAAAGAGAAGGAAATTGAAATGAAAACATATGGGAACAAACACACTCCATCGAAACAATTGCGCGTGTTTCAACCGATAGGTTAGGCCATCGGTAACCCTCAAAAGGCCTAATCAAGCCCTCTACCATTCCATTCATGGGAATCGACATCGTGCCATCCACTCCCCCAACTATTTTCTTACCTTGGGAAGTGGAGGGGACTAACTATATGGGAAAAATATGGTCATTTTACTTAGCATAGAATGTTGAGATTCAAAGGCTTCATATATATTGAGAAACCTAAGGTTCCACAGGGAATCTCTCTTTAGTGTTGGTTGATTTAGCTTATATAATGGCACCATGAGTGAAAACTATGGCACTAATGTTTCAAAATTGGTCATGATTTGCTTTGTTTTAAACATGACCCAAGTTATCCTTAATTTCTTACCACTAACTACCTCTAATGTGAGCTTATTCCATTTAAATGGGGGAAACATTGTGAGCTTGAGATCTCATAAATAAGGAATCCATCAGTATCCTAGGGAGGTGAAATCTAAAAAACACTCTATAATCTATATAGTATCTACTATTCACTTTGAGTAATTTACTCTAACACTTTGATATCCATCTCTCTTACAGCCTAAACAACACCCGTACAAATACCTCCAGCTAAGGACCATGAGCCTCTCACCATTGGTGGCTACATCTACATAGATCCATGGCTAAGTTGCTTTACTCTTCTTTTTTTCTTTTGGATTTAGTCATATCTTACATTATTGATCTAACCATGGGAGTGTTCTTAGGCCGACACCACAATAGTCCTCTTTTGGCTCTCAAAATATTCTCTTTTTCCTTTCTTGTAGGTGAATCATTAATTCCCCACATAAGTCCAATCTACATTTCTATTATAAATTTTGAGGGTCTATATTATATATAAAAAAATAAAAAATAAATAAAAAAGAGAATAATTTATTACAATTTTTTGAAATTATTTTTGGGTGTTAGGGATGGGGTTGAATTTTGAGAATGAGGATTCTAATTTGGTTTGGGGATCATGATAGAAATAAGGATATAGTCCCTACAAAGATCAAGGTGGAGAATATTTGTTAAATTTGTTAATAAAGTTTAAAAAAATTTAAAAATTTTGAAGATTTATCATGTTTTGGGTTCAAAGGTACCCTGCCCCATTATTATTTCTATTCTTGGTAGCCCACATCTCCTTTATATTAGTTTATGAAATTTCTGTCATTATTAGAGACACCCTTTTTTGTGAATTTGCAGTAATAAATTAAAATAAAGTTGAAGTTGTCATTATTTCTATTCTAACTTTTATTCCCCTTTTGAGTTCAATGGAGGGACTAATTGGCCTTGGAATAAAACGTTGAGTGAATGAGAATCAATTTAGTTCTCCTACTTTTATGGATTATTAAAAAAAGTTTTAATTCTATGTCATCTTATCTTGTTACAATATTATTAGATAATTACGAATCTAGGACCTTTGTGCTTTTGAGTGTTTATACTTCACCGTTATTTGTGCATATATGGGTGTGATTGATTGATTGATGATTTTTATTCATGATTGTGTGCTAGCTATGTGTCTTGATCAAGGTTTAGTATCTTTTAAGGGATTAGTAACTCCCAACTTGTAAAATTATTGTTTGTGGAACACTCAAGGTTGTAGGGAGTTAGTTTTATTTTGCAGGCTTCGGGGATAACATCTCTTTTAAGGGGTAATAATATAAGACCCCATTTTTAAAAAAGCCTAATTATAACTGTCAATTATGTGTATTAGCTATGATAATTATTTTAGGATATTTGATAATAAATATATTTGTTAATATGTGTAATATTATTATGACTTATTCGTCATAAAATTTAATTAGGTTATAATATGCTAGAGTGTGTGTATTATATTTTAAACCTAGGTTGGGTCTTAACTAGTATTCGTTTCATCTAATAAACCTAGTCCAATAACATGATAAGTTCTATGAGATATTTTACACTAATTATCTACCTAGATATTTTACCCTAGCCTATCCCCAACCTATGATAGACTTATCCTTACCATCACCCTACTCTCCCCTATCCCAACACCTTACCCTACGAATCATCACCCTACATCTCCTACACCAAACCTCCCTTCTCCATCATGTTTTATCTTATTCGTCCCCTCTTTTCCACACATGTGACCCCCTACTTATATCACTTCTCTCCCTCTTGTGTTGTGACAAAAAACCCTTGAGCAACCTGCAAATTCCAACCTCACCTAAACACACAAAACTCTCCCTCCATTCTTCCTATCTTTGCTCCTTCCATGACTATTTTTTATTTTGGAACACAAACCTTTACAAACTCATTAAATAGCCACCAACCACCATCATCGAACCTACATACCCTACACCAGCCACCTATGTAGTAGCCTCCCCTACACCCATGTATAAACACCCTGTAACCTCGATTTCCTTGCACTAACTTTCCTTCCTTCCTGACCTTTGGCACCTCTCACCAAATCAAATACCCCACCACCGGCCTTAGATGCTATTCCTTCCCCTTCTCCTTTATCCAAACATGCCATTCTTCCCTCTTCCATTTGGCCATAACCCCCATAGATTAACTCTCCCACCTTTGGTTATTTTGGCAGAATCTCCCCTCATTTTGTGCACCCTTTATCACTGAAACTACTCCTTCTTCTTTGATTCTTTGTGATGTGGGAGCATCCTCATTTTATGATCACACTATTTTCCTTAATTTTTTAAAGTTTTAAAGTCACAAAAATCTCCTCACTTGGATAAATTAATCACTTCTAAGAAAACTAGACATGCAAGCCTTTTTAACCTTTACCACATCCACAAAATAAAACTCCACATTTTAAGTCACGTTTTTCACTATTCCTTCCTCCCTTTTTAGCTCATTTTCTTTTATTATTTTATCCCCAAAAAACTCTCACAAAATCAACCCATTCTACACCCATAATAGCCACACAAAACAAGTCATAAGTCTTTCTTAAGCTACATGACAAGTTCTTTTCAGTACTTGGGAAGAATAATGTAGATTTTTGGGAAGAATAGGGAAGTATAAAAGACATTATTTGCTTCTTTTTTCCCTTATAAGAATAAAATTATATTTGTCTCTTTCACTATGGCCAAAATATATGGTGGTGTATTAGGTAGTTTTCTTCATTTGTTTTAACTCAAATCACATATATTAGTTGGCTAAGTTGTAACCTTTAATCCTGCACTCCCTCTATAAGTTATAAGGATAGAATGAAAGATAATACAAATTGTTTTTGTTGCACACATTTTTCTCTTAAAACCGAGAGCTATCCTTCTTCAACTTTAGTGTAAGAGTTTGAAGTTTTTACAAAATCTTCCAAGATTAATCCTAAGAGTTTAAAACATAGGTGGTTCTTATGATTATTGATTTAAAGAGTTACCAAGAATCAATTTTATTTTCTCAAATATCTCCCCATTCTACTCTTAATTTTTGGTTAATCTAATCTTAATTGGATACCATGTCCTAGTATGACCCAAGTTGGATCTAATATGAATCAAATTGGTATCAAAGCTTAGGCTGTAGCAATTTTTGTCTTGTTTTGTTGTCTTCCATCATCATTTTTGAAACCTAAACCCACACACAAAAAATTTATTAACCAAAAACCATTGCATTTGTGCCACAAAACAATTTTCCCCCACCCTTAATCGAAATCACTTTCCTTTTCTTACCTTCTAAAACTTTCTTTTGTACTCAATGGGAGATCTCCCTTTACCAAGAGGCTTGAGCCTTGAGGAGACAAATAATCTAAGGAGGGGTCGAGCCATTGAATCTCTTCATAATGATATGAGAAGGGTGCTTGATATCTTGGAGACCATCCTTCCTAGTATGGACCGAACACACACACTTAAAAATGCCCCCAACTTGAGACAATTATTGGGATGATGAGTATGTTGAAAGTGAAAATGGAAAAGATTCATCCTATATTGATTATTCTTTTGATATAGGGTGAAGAACAAAAAAAAAGGATAAGAGAATTTTCATGATGTTAGGGCCTAGATCCCAAAGTTTGAAGGTAATCACAATCCTGAAAAAACTTTTAGAGTGGGAGTTGAGGTGTAGTAGATTATTTGAGGCTAAGGGCTATTCTGAAACCAAAGCCTTCAAGGTGGTAGTTATCAAGCTCAAACGTCATGCCTCATTGTGGTGGGAGAACTTGGTTCATAAGAGGAGAAAAAAATAAAATTAAAAAGTTAAGCCTTGGTTGAAAATGAAAAAGTTGGTGAAGGAGAGATTCCTTCATTTTTCTTTCAATCGGGACTTATACAATAAAATGTCATCTTTGAAGCAATGATCATTAAGTGTAGAGGAATACATTATGGAGGTTGTATGAGGCTTAGTTTGAATGAGCTAGAGGATTATACCATGTCTCGATTCCTTTGTGGGCTTAGGCATGATATTTCTTGGAAGGTGGAATTGCATAGGTTTTACACCTGAGATGAGCTCTACCATTTAGCCATAAAGGTTGAAAAACATAAAAAAGAAAATAAGGTCATGAATTATGGAGGTCCAAATAAGGGTGCTAGCACCTCAAGGGAGACTCCTCCACCATTCAAAAATCCTTCCACACCTTTGACAAAATACGTGAAGGGTTAGGGAGTGGCAGTTGAGAA
>JBDNDU010000307.1:0-21896 GCA_039764185.1 Tamarix austromongolica | reverse complement strand
GGCATATCTAGCGAGAACCCACCTTGATGGTGAGAACTGAGAATCACTCTAATTTTCTTATATTATTATAGTAGTTTTCACCACCTAGTGTGGATAGTTTCCACCACTTATTATGGACAGTTTCCTAACTTTAAATGTAAATATATAATCTTTATAAAAAAACTCCACTACTTTTTTGCTGATATTAAAATACTATAGTTTTATGAGAGACTTGTGATAGTTTCCTTCACCAACTAGAGGTAGTTTCCACCACCTACTATGGGCATTTTACTAACCCAAAATATAAATACCTAATATTTACAAAAATACCATCATTTTTTAGCACTCAAATACTATAGTTTTTTTAAAAACTTATAAAAGTTTTATTCACCTACTGAGAGTAGTTTCTACCACCTACTGTAAGTAGTTTCTAAACTTAAAATATAAATACACAATATTTACAAAAATAACACCACCCTTTTTTTTAATACTCAAATACTATAGTTTATTGATCTACTTACAATAATTTTTTACTAAGAGTAATTTTTGTCACCTAATGTAGGTAGTTTCTTCAACTAAGAGTGCTAGTTCTCAATTTTCATAGAGAGAGCTAGCTATCGTTTCATATTCTCCCAGTGTGTGTGTGTGTTTGTGTGTGTGTGTGTGTACACACATATATATATTCACAATAAGAGCCTATAATTTTTTTACCTTTTTTCATAATATAAGTCCAATTTTAAGTTTTAAGAAAATAATTATATTTATTAACTTATTCTCTTCTCCCTTATTAATATACTCCATCCATTTTACACTATAGGCCATATTTAGTTTGGGCACACTAATTAAAAAATAATAAATTTGAGGAAATAAAATATCTTTGATTACTAATATACCCTCACATGAAAATATTTTTGACAACTTGATCATTAATTAATAAAAGAAACCATGTAGGGTATAATAAAAAATATATATAGCATTTAAATTGTATGAACTTCTATGATATGATTTATATTTTAGAATAAATTTTAAAAGAAAAAGTAACATATATTATAAAATAGAGAAAATATAGCATAACAGTTTAATTTTTTTATTTTTAATTTGAGAATTATATTTAATTAGCTAATAATTAATTAAATTTTTAACATTTTTTAATATATGTGTCGAAAGATTTATTTGTTTATGTGTGTGTGTGTATTCCATGGGAAATTGTCACCAACAAAGTTAGGTTTAAAAATTGAAAAGGGAAAAATGCATGGGTAAGCTCAACGGTGAGAAAATTGATGAGTGAAGGGAGCTATGATCGAAGAGCAAATTACGGTACTGGGTATAAAAAGACAGACATACTCATTCTCAAATAATGCTTAGATCCGCATTAATAGGCAACACATATTCCCATAAATATCAGAATAATGCAGTACTATTATTATATATAGGAGTACTTCAAAAATTGGAAGGAAAAAAAAAAGTATAATGCTCCTAGCTAGCCTTTTTTAATTTAGTAGCTAGTATTTGTATTATGAAAATGATCGAGGACGGGGACAAAGGTTCTGTGAAGGGTTGACTTCATAGATTGGGCATTGTGGGGTGGATCTTTTCAGATCAATGCCATTTTTATAAAGAAAATATAAAATAATTGATCGATTTTTGTTTTGTTACTACAGTAGTAGTATTTTACAATTTGGTACGTAGGACCCTAGGCTAGGACCGAGCATTTCTCTGTCTTCTATGTGGTCGTTTTGTAATGAAATCAATACCAAAATGATTTTATCGAGTGGGTCTCGAGGCCGGTCATGTCATGTCATGCCATGCATGCATTTGTTGAGGAAACGCAAAACTGAAATACTCCATGAATCCATGATCTATTATATTGATCTATCCTGTTTGTTTATATTTTTAGGTCTGTTATTTGATTTGGGATGTTATAAAAGGCACATGTCATAGGATTAGATTATTGCTTCATTTGAGTTAACGCGATCTATTATTATTATTATTATTAAAAATAACTAATTTTTATTTACTGTTTCTCTTAAGGGTAGCCAAGTAACAAAGATTAAAAGATAGTACATTAAAAGATATTAATAAACATAAACTTATTTTAGTTAACAAACTTCACACCGCCAAGGTAACAAATAATTAATAACTACTATATATATATGGATGTATGTATGTATGCATATGTGTATGTCCGTATAAAATTATTATTATTAGTTATAAATAAAGTGTTTTATATTTTATGTGCATATATTAACTTTTAAGTATGATTCATATTGAAATTAAATATAAAGTTTGGTCATAAAAATTATTAAATATGTGTATCAAGTTAATATATTAATCTAATTATCTCTTCTATTATTTTTTTAATGGTAGAAATAGCTGTAGGATGTATAGGGTGTGTGTGTGTGTACAATAATAATAATAATAACAACAACAATAAATAATGGAAGAATAAAGATATATTAATTTGAATGTATATAAGTGTGATTATTGGGACAAGCACATTATAAATTTTTATAAACCACAATACCATTTAAGTTAATACGTGACTTTCAATTTATGTTTTTATATATCTTATTCCTTCTTCTATTCTCCTTCTGGATATTCATATACATTGAAGATAGAAGAGAGAATTAAGACTTCTTTTTAAAACCAATCATAATTTAAAAAGATTATAAAAGGTCCCTATTCCCAATCTCACGAAACTAACATGCACCATCGAGTTAAGGATTAAGGTAATAGAATCGCATAATTGTGTTTCAGTGATAAAAAATTTTCACTTTTGGTGCTACTAATTCCATCAATGGATGGAGGTAAGCACATTATAATTGCTATAATAAATATTGAAGCTCTTATCCCACATTAAAGTCAAATTTCATATGTTCAGGATTTGTAGAATTGATTTAATTTGTGAATGAACTCATAAAATTTGATTGTATTATATTTGTAATTCATGTCATATATGGTCTAACATTTGATATAAGAGCCACTAATGCCTCTATCTTAATTGAGTTAATCATTGGCATCGATTGTGTGAAGTTTTGGTTTTTCACGTCAAGCAAAATCATGAAAATCGCATGTCTGAAAATAAGCGTGGGAGGATCGTGTTTTTTTCTTCGACTCTAAGCAATCCTTAAAATTTAGATAATACATACATTTTTTTCTTAAAATGGGGGCCCCCTGTTTTTTCAACATGATCGAGTTGTCCAACACGGGCAACCCGTGTTAATGGACTTTTTTATTTGATTTTTATTTTTTCTCTTATGGTTATCTTCCCATGCATATCAAGGTTATGTTTGAAGAAGTTTCGATTGCATAAAGTATGTATCATGCATGATTAACATGATTAAAGTGATTAGGACTTAGACATATCAATCTTAATCATGGATAATCATGCATTCATGTATTTCCTTGATCACATCTAGATTTCATGACATTAATTGTGATATATTATGTATATATAATGGGTGTGGTCCCATAGGACCATTCATTAGCATGTGAGAAATATATTAGTATAAAATAGTAAGTCATTATTCTCAATTTTTCTACAGGGATTGAGGGTTATGGGATAAATTAATAGTTTTAATATTGAGTTACATAAGTTTATTTAAATTAAATACTTATCCCAAAGGTAATTATAATGTCTTTTGAGTCATGCTAGTTGCATTTTGACATGCTATACATTAGTAGAGTATGTATATAGGTGTGTTGGCTTCAAATTAGTCATGAGCATGTATGTATATTTAAATTTTGTGGCGAATTATCCTGGTTTATATTTGACTTTGATCATAATGTTGAGGTCTCCGAGCTAAAAGGGAAAAATTATAAGGTTTGGAAGGAGATGATTCTTCTAAAACTTATCTACCTTGACATGTATGAGGCTATTGAATATCCAAAGCCTGTGATAAATGAAGAAAGCACTGATGTGAAAAAGGTTGCACATGAGTGATGGGAAAAAACTAATTGCATAGGCTATATGTACATAAATACTAAGATATTTTCTTCTATCAATACTTAGTTGATCATCATCAAGATGTCAATAACTTTTCAAGGGCCATCGACGAATAATTCATCCATCCTAAAAAGGCTTAGCTAGTACCTTGATAATAAATTTTTCATCCATAAAGCTCACTACTATCAAGGGTGTATGTGGTCACATCATGAAGATGAGGATGTAACATCACAACTCAAGTTTCTAGAAGTTAACATGTCTGATGCATTCCTATTTCACTTCATCTTCAATATGATCCCAAGATAATACACACCATTCAAAGTCAACTACTGCACACAAAGGGATAAATGGTCAATTAGTAATTAATGACCATGTATGTGCCAAAGGGTGAATGGTTTTGATGGATCATGGGAGAATGTTGTGATGACAACCAAAGATAAAGAAACAAAGAAGAAAATAGGCTAAAAGAATACAAGCAATGTTGGGTTGACATAAATAAATAATCTAGGTGTTTTTTCCATAAAATGAAGAGACATATGAAGAATGATTGTGCTAAGTATAAATCCTGGCTTATCAATAAAGGTAATGTAATCTCTTTGGTATGTTTTGAATCTTATATAGTAGATACAAATCATGATACTTGGTTGATCAATTCGTATTATACAATCCATGTCTATAATTCCTTGTAATTTATAGCAAGGATGAGAGAACTAGTAGGCAATGAACAAAGTATATTTACTAATAGTTAGTTGTTAATGAAACATGCTCATGTAGGCTAGATATCTCTAGTAGTCATGTATTAATGCTATAAAAGACCTTTTATGTGCCAAGTTTTAGTAGAAACTTGATTTCTATTTCAATACTTGTACCGTTTGGATACTCATTTGTTTTCAAAGACAATTATGTTACTTTGTTTTATGAAAAAAAAAATCATGTTGGGTATGGTGCATTTTTGGAAGGTATTTACTCTATAGATTTGATTCATGATTATTCAAATGCTGTAATAAATTTGAATATTAGTTCAAAATGATATGTTATGAATGATGATTCATTAATGCTTTGACACAAAAGATTAGGCCACATTTTCATTGAGAGAATAAGGTGTGTGTACAATAATAATAATAATAACAATAATAAAGAAAAGAATGGAAGAATAAAGATATATTAATTTGAATATATATAAGTGTGATTATTGGGCCAAGCCCATTATCAATTTTTATAAACCACAATACCGTTCAAGTTAATATGTGACTTTCAATTTATGTTTTCATATATCTTATTCCTTCTTCTATTCTCCTTCTGAATATTTATATACATTGAAGATAGAAGAGAGAATCAAGACTTCTCTTCAAAATCAAGCATAATTCAAGAAGATTATAAAAGGTCCCTATTCCCAATCCCAGAAAATAGACATGCATCATCGAGTTAAGGATTAAGGTAATAAAATTGAATTATTATGTTTTAGTAATAAAAAAATTACACTTTTGGTGCTACTAATTCCATCAATAGATGGAGGTAAGCAAATTATAATTGCTATAATAATTATTGAAGATCTTATCCCACATTAAAGTTAAATTTCATATGTTTAGGATTTTGTGAAATTGATTTGATTTATCCATGAACTCATAAATTTTGAATGTATTATATTTGTAATTCATGTCATATATAGTCTAATATTTCATATCAGAGCCACTAATGTCTCTATCTTGATTGAGTTAATCATTGACATTGGTTGCATGAAGATTTGGTTTTCTACACTCAAGCAAAATCATGAAAATCATATGTCTGAAAATAAACATGAGGGCTCGTGTTTTTTTCTTAGACTCTAAGCAATCCTTGAAATTTAGATGATATATACATTTTTTTTATTAATTGCGATGTATTTCCTTGATCATATCAAGATTTCATGATACTAATTGCAATGTATTACGTACATAATGGGTTTAGTCCCACAGGACCATTCATTAGCATATGAAAAATATATTGGAATAAAATACTAAGTCATTATTCTCAATTTTTCCACAAGGATTGAGGGTTATGGGATAAATTAATAGTTATAATACTGAGATGCATAAGTTTATTTGAATTAAATACTTATCCCAAAGGTAATTCTAATGTCTTTTGAGTCATTTTAGTTGCATTTTGACATGCTATACATTAGTAGAACATGTATATAGGTGTGTTGTCTTCAAATTGGTCATGAGCATATATATATGTTTAAATTTTGTGGCAAACTATCTTGGTTTATATTTGATGTTTGATCTTAACATTGAGGTCTCTGAGCTAAAAGGAAAAAAGTATAAGGTTTGGAAGGAGAGAATTCTTCTAAAACTTATCTACCATGACATGTATTAGGTTATTAAGTACCCAAAGCATGTGATAACTAAAGAAAGTACTAATGTGAAAAAGGTTGCACATGAATGATGGGAAAATACTAATTGCATAAGCTGCATATACATAAATACTAAAATGTTTTGGTATATCAAATGCTTAGTTGACTATCATCAAGATGTCAATAACTTGCCAAGGGCCATTGATAAATAATTCATCCATCCTGATAAGGCCTTAGCTAGTACCTTGATAATAAAATTTTCATCCATAAAGTTCACTACTATCAATGGTGTATGTGAGCACTTCATGAAGATGAGGGATGTAGCATCACAACTTAAGTTTCTAGAAGTTGACATGTCTGATGCATTCCTATTTCACTTCATCTTTAATATAATCCCAAGATAATACACACCATTCAAAATCATCTACTACACACAAAGGGATAAATGGTCAATCAATGAATTAATGACTATGTATGTGTGAAAGGGTGAATGGTTTTGATGGATCATGGGAGACTGTTGTGATGATAACCAAAGATAAAGAAATAAAGAAGAAAATAAGCTAAAAGAATATAAGCAAAGTACCACCACAGGTTGACATAAATAATTAATTTAGTTGTTTTTTCCATAAAATGAAGTGATATATAAAGAAGGATTGTGCTAAGTATAAATCCTGGCTTGTCAATAAAGGTATATTATCTTTTTGGTATGCTTTAAGTCTTATATAGTAGATACAAATCATAATACTTGGTGGATCAATTCTTATTATACAATCCATGTTTGTAATTACTTGTAAATTATGGTAAGGATGAGGGAACCGGTGGGAAATGAACAAAGTATCTTTACTGATAGTGAGGTAAGTTCAGTTGTTCATGGAACAGAATCATGTAGGCTAGATATCTCTGGTGATCATGTATTAATACTATAAAAGAACTTTAATGTTCTAAGTTTTAGTAGAAAATTAATTTCTATTTCAATACTTGTACCGATTGAATACTCATTTTTTTCAAAGATAATTTTGTTACTTTATTTTATGAAACAAATCATGTTGGGTATGGTTCATTTTTGGAAGGTGTTTACTCTATTGATTTAATGCATGATGATTCGAATGCTGAAATGAATATGAATATTGGTTCAAAATGATGTGTTATGAATGAAGATTCATCAATGCTTTGACACAAAAAAAATTAGGTTTTATCTTTATTGAGAGAATAAGGAGATTGGTAAATGATGGAATACTTGGTACTATAGATTTTACTAACTTTAGCGCTTGTATAAATTGTATAAAGGACAAACAAACAAACAAATCTAAAAAATATGCTAATAGGAGTTATCAACTAGCTGAGATTATACATACTAACCTATGCAATCTTGATAAGAACTCACATAATCAAAAATACTTCCTCTCATTCATTGATGGCTACTCACGATACATGTAACTATACTTGCTTAACAATAAGCATTAAGTATTAGATTTTTTTTAAGGTGTTTAAAGCTGTGGTAGAGAAATAATGTGATAAGCAAATTAAAATCATAAGCTCTAATAGAGGTGGAGAGTACTATAGGAGATACGCTGAGGATGGATAAGTAGCCAGTTCATTTGCAAAGTTTCTTTAAGAGAATGAGATAGTTACTCAATATACTATGTCAGGTTCACCGAACTAAAATGGCATAGCTATAAGAAGAAACTAGACTTTGTTAGATATGTTGCAGAGTATGCTTATCAACTCCAATATTCATAGAGATTTATAGAATAAAGAACTTAGGATGGCAACATATATTTTAAACCAAGTTCCAACTAAAGTAGTATCTAAGACACCATTTGAGCTTTTCAAGGGTTGGAAGCCAAGTTTAAAATATATGCGAGTTTGGGGATGCCCATTTGAAGTAAGAACTTATAATCCATAAAAGGGAAGCTTGACCTAAGGATCATTATTGGGTATTTCATTGGATATGTTGAAAGGTCTAAGGGTTATAGATTCTATTATCCATCACATAACACTAAATTTATGAAGTCAATAAATGCTAAATTTCTTAAACATAACTTAACTAATGGGAGTGATCATGTCAGGGAACCAGTTTTTGAACATTCTTATCTAAAAGAGGAAGCTTCCACTTCATATGATAGAGTGACTTTTGTTCACCATACACTTCCAGTTCCGATCATGGTTAACAACAAGTTAATGAGGCTCCATAGGATGCTGACATAAATCTAATAGATCAGGTTGTTTAGGAACTTTATGAATTTGTTGAGCAATAAGCTATTGAGCAAGCTTATCTAAAGGATGTTGGGCTAGTTTTAAGAAGATCTAATAGGGAACTAAGGTCAGCTATATCTAGTGACTACTATGTATACTTATAAAATTCTAGTTATAAAATTTATGTTACTAATGATCCTAAAACCTTTTAACATGCTATGAGTAGTTCAAAATCCGAGCTATGGTATAACTATATGAAAGAAGAGATGAATTCCACAAAGGTTACTGAAGTTTGGGACCTTGTACCATTACCTGATGAGGATAAGCCTATTGGTTATAATTAGGTTTTTAAGACTAAGAGATACTCATTAGGAAATATTGATAGATACAAGGCTAGACTAGTTACTAAGGACTTCACTCAAAGAGAGGGAGATGACTACAAGGATACTTTATTTCTTGTGTCCACTAAGGATTTCTTACATATAGTTATGGAATTAGTAACTCATTTTAATTTTGAGCTACAACAAGTGGATGTGCAAATAGCCTTTTTGAATGATAAGATTGAAGAGGAGGTATACATGAAACAATATGAAGGTAAAAAACTTGTATGCAAGCTTAAAAAATACATATATGGATTGAAACAAGCCTCCCTACAATGGTATTTAAAATTTCACGGTGTCATTTCTTCATTTGGATTTAAAAAGAATGTTATCATAGGAAGGGATAGGTAGAGATTTTTCGGTTAAGGAAATTCACATGGTAGCATACCTAGTGACCCGATTACCAAATTAGTCCATTGAGTTAAAGACACCTAGGGATTTGTGGTATGGTAAGCCAGCTAATTACTTTAATCTGCATGCCTTTTGGTTGTCCTACTTACATTTATGTGAATGGAGGTAAAATTGAGTCAAGAGCCAAAAAGTGTATCTTTCTTGGCTTTACATCCAGAGTGAAGGGGTACAGCTTATGGAACCCAACTGTATTCAAGTGCTTGACTAATATGGATGTTATCTTCAATAAGTATGTATTACTCTAGAAGAATGAGTCTTATGATGGTGTATTTAAGGAATTGGAGTAAAATAGTGCTTTAGGTTAGACAAAGGTTGAGGTAGAGGTTGAGGTTGAGTTAGATGACAGATATCTTTCTGATAGACCCAATGTTTTTGAAGTGGGTGGATCCAAGAAATAGGAGGAGTAAAGGGGTGTTGCTCTAGGTATAGCATGGAGGATTGTTAAGCCTCCATTTAGGTATGGTTTTAAAGAATTTGTTAGCTATGATTTAACTAGTGCAAAGACTATTATTGATGTGCATGAGCCAACATCATTCTCAGAGGCTATTGAGAATTCTGATTCTTCTAAGTGGTGTGTTGCTATGGAAGAGGAGACATAGTCCTTATTAAAGAATCAAACATGGGAACTTGTAAAGGCGCCTAGGAAGAAAAATATTATTGATTACAAATAGGTGTTCAATTTCAAACAAGAGCTTCATGGGTTAAGAGACCAAGGCACAAGGCTTATTTAGTTGCAAATGGACTAGGTTAGATTTCAAGTGTGGACTATAATAAGGTACTTTCTCCTATGGTTAGACATGTTTCTATTCATACTTTACTTAAATTTATGGCTATACATGATCTAAAGTTGGAGGACTTGAATGTTGGAACTGCATTTTTACATTGCGAGCTCAAGGAGGATATTTATATGGGACATCATAATGGGTTTGTTGTTGAGGAGATGCATGATTATGTGTGCCTATTGAAGAGGTCATTATATGCTCTGAAGCAAACTCCTAGGTAGTGATAAATGATTTGATAATTTATACTTGAGCATGGTTTCTCTAGGAGTGAGTATGATAGATGTGTGTACTTGAAGGAGATGGTGGGAGGCTCACTTATGTATATTTTTCTATATGTTGATAACATGCTTATTGCAATAAAAGATATGTCTAATGTTGATAAGGTAAAGATAATGTTGAATAGTGATTTTGATATGAAGGATCTTGAGTTGTAAAGAGGACACTTGGCATGGAAATCATAAGAGACTATGAGTAGAAGTTTTTGTACTTGTCATAAGAATCTTATGTGAACAAGGTGTTGGAGAGGATTTATACGATAGATGCCAATACGGTGAGCACTCCATTGGCTACTCACTTTATATTATCAACTTTGGATTGTACCAAATCCAAAAATGAAGTGGAGTTCATGGCTACTATTCCATATTCGAATATTGTTGATTGTATCATGTACGATATGGCATGTACCCAACCTGATATCGCTTAAGCTATTAATGTAGTAAATCGATTTATGGAAAATCTGAGAAAGCTCACTAGTAAATAGTGATGTAGATTTTGAGTTACTTAGAGGGTACGACATCAGCTTGTACAAAGTATGGGAGATTAGCTGATTCGCTGGTTGGGTTCGTGGACTCTGATTATGGTGGAGAACTTTATAAAAGGAGATCCACCAGTGGATATATTTTGTTATCTTATTAGTTCAGCTATTAATTGGAGGTCTTCCTTATAGGAATTGAGGACCTTATCCACTACTAAGATAGAGTATATGGCTATGATTAAGGATTTTCAAGAAGTTGTGTGCCTTGGTAGTTTAGTACATGAGTTGGGGTTTGGTCATTATGCTCCAGTTGTTTGAAGTGATAGCCATAGTGTTATATGTTTAGTGAAGAATTAGAATCCTTTCCATCATCAAACAAAACATATTGACATCACGTATCACTTTATCTAATGTAATGTTGTCATCTTTATAGGAGGTGACGACCTTATCTACTACTAAGATAGAGTATATGGCTATGAATAAGGTTTTCTAGGAAGTTGTGCGCATTTGTAGTTTAGTACGTTAGTTGAGGTTTGGTTATGGTGCTCTAGTTGTTCAAGGTGATAGCCATAGTGCTACATGTTTAGCGAAGAATTAGAATTTTTTCCATCGTCAAACAAAGCATATTGACTTCAGATATCACTTTATCTAAGGCAATGTTGTTGCCGAAAAGGTTATATTAGAGAAAGTGGATACTTTTGATAATCCGTCCAATATGCTAACAAAGCCACTGACCATGGGTAAGTTCGAATGTTTCTCGAACTTGTTTAGTGTTCATAGGCCATGAGGTCCTTTGTTGGGCTAAGGATTTTTTGTAGATGTCTTTACATGTCATGCGTCATAAATACTTCATCTAAGTGGAAAATGATGAGATTTGACTTGGTATTTGATACATAACATAACATTATGTTAATTCATGCGGGTGTTGGAGAAATTTAATGTAGAATTGTGATTTCTATGATAAACATAGGGGCCCTGTGTTTATTAAAACGAGTCGTGTTTATTTACAAAATATGTTGATGTGAGTTTTGGGAAAAAAAAGTCTAGAAAAAGGAAATAAATACGAGGGTATCGTATTTTTTTTTATTTCTTAAACACGCATTTTTGGTCCATAAGATTTTTTCTGTTATAAAAAAATATATGAACAAATTCTAACCGTCAAGCTGTGTGAGCTCATTTCTTTTTCTACTCCATAAAATTCTACATTGTTAGAGAATTGTAGTTTTATATAATTGGTTGAATAATTTATTTAGTTATTTTATAATTACATAAAAATATGAATAAAGATCTCTCTATTTTTACCTCAAATATTCCATTTTATGAATGATTTATTAATTATTCATCATCTTATTAGTTTTTATTTTACTTTGGATCCATTAAATTTACGTTATTCCATATATATATATATATATATATATATATATATATATATATATATATATCAAAACTCAAAAAAGTATAGGATGCGTGTTGTAGGTAGAAAAGACGTAGAAATATTTTCAACCTTTCTTTTCTCCTCTCTGTAAGTTGTCATGATCTCCCTGCAGTGTACCAATATAAGAATGAAAAAATAATAATAATAAAATATAAAATAAATAAAAATAAATATTGATCTGCATACCTCGTCCTACGTCTCACGTGGAAAGAATGAAGATTAGGGCGATGTTCTTCGCAGCTCTTGACACTTCTCCGCCAACTGTTTACAGCTGAATATATATGTACGTTTGCCAAACGCCAATCGCCAATTGTCAATTGCCATACGGCCCATGCCTTTCTTCATCATGTGTATATATGCATGTCGTATCTCGAAAGGAAAAAAATGCAGATGAAGATCTTCTTCATGCCTAGACAAATTGTCAGTGCATGGAGATCATCTTCATGTGTATGCGATTTTGCTCGTCTTATATATGTACCATGCAATTATTTACTAGTCATGTACTCCATGTATATAACTATTTATTAGTTTACATTTAATAACCCTAAATACATGATATATGATTTATATAAGTAGCAACAACACAAAGTCACTATAATTTTGAAATGTGAAGGAAGGACATTCGAATCTAAAATCTCTAATATCTATTCAGAAGTTGATGTTTATCACTAAACCAAACTTTATCTGATGCAATATCCTCTATGTTAATTGTTCAAAAACAAAGATATGTTAATTAGTAGCTAATTAAGGGGTTGGTAGAATTTTCATAGAGAAGTAAAATTGAGTTCACATATTTATATACATCTTGATCTCTCCAAATTAACCTTGTTAAAAGCACAATTTTTTATTCAATTACCATTTCCGTACTTTGTTATATTTTATTCTATCTATAACACCTCGAATCGATACAACCAAGCGGAAGCTACCTTGGAGCGCTTTCGGATTGATCAGCAGACTCTACAGATCAACACGAGTCATTTTAATACGCTTTATCCTCACTCATACACTTTCCAAAAAAAATTAAAAAAATTTTTGAAACTTTCCGAGAGGGTCACCAATCCTGAAAATTATTACACGACTAACACGCTTAACTGTAGAGTTCTTAGGACAGAATCACCAAAAAGATAGTATACCATGTTGATATAAGTAGTCATATTAATTCTTATAACACTCCACTCAAATTGAAATATTACACTACCCAAGCTCCAATACAATTTTTTTTGTTTAATATTATTACAAGTATAGGGTTCATTTGAAAGGAGTGGTTTTCGGATCAAGAGATTTTGTTTTAAAAACACCTCATGATCTAAGCAAAAAAATATATATAGAAATGAAATTTATTATTAGAAATAAAACGTTTATCAACAAGTAATCAGCTTATTTATTTATAATTATGGGCCGTTGTCAAGAAATTACAACTTGAATGATCATTGACTTAATTAAGTACTCGTCCACCATGTGAATTCACTCCCAATCTCCCGTAAGATTATATGCAGCCGTGATACGTTAGGGTAAATATATAGTTGAAAGTTTGAAACTGCGCACAGAAAAGGAATAAGTACGACTATATATACATAGACATAGCATCGTTGAATTGAACTGTCCCCCTACTACCCATCACTATGTGTCCACATTCCTTCCAAGAAGTGTGAGGTCAAATAAATATCTACTACTAATACATTACATTCATTCTACTATTATAATTCTTGATGCTATTTTTTTAATTCAATTATAAATTACTAAATGTGGTTGATGATTTTAGTACGTACCTTGGAATAGGACTAGTATATTGAAATGAGAGCTATCAGGTCATAGTCTCGTATAAATAAATAAATGGAGTAGGAAAAAGAGATATGTTTGCTAGCTGATTGAAGCCATCACCTACTCATTTCTTGTCTCCGCTCTATATATATATATATATATAAATATTCGCGTTAAAATTTTCTTTCATAACCAATTCAACGCACCAAGAATTTCCAAGTAAAACATTCTTTGACAATTACTGTTTTTTTTTTTACTGTGCCATCGAGTAAATTGTCTATGCAAACATTAAAAAAAAAATGTCTCATGAGCCTGCTTAGGGACTGTTGCTGTCTAGCGCTATACTAGCTGCGAAAATGGACTGGTGTGGTAGATCGATATATAATTTAAGTTCTTACCTCTGTCGATATACTGCATAGGATTTGTAATAATTTTATTTATAAAGGAGCTGGATAAACAGAGATTCTTCTCTCATTCACGAGCGCTTGTTACTCCATTAATTATATTCCTGAAACAACCTTTCCGGCCCTCGCTTGATCCTCAATTGACTTTGCACAAAAATGGTGGGCGTACACAACCACCCGATATCGATCGAGAAGCTTTTGGTAGAGGACAGTGCATAGGTTAGACGAGCCCTTTTTTTTCTTTTTCTATTTCAACCCTTTCCTCTCACAAATCCATAGGATAAACTTTTCTGGCAGGAAGTTCTGTGTGCTAGTTTTTGAGCGTAACAATAAAGCTGGAACAATCATATATATAAGTACTATTTAGGCTATGGAAAAGTATATACTTACATCTCTGATTTGGAAAGTACCTTTAAGGTTTCCTACTCGATCACTTTCTTAGCCTAAATAGCTTTGTATGTCTATTGTATACTTTTCCATGGCCATAAATAGAGCTTAGATAAATAAATAAAACTAAGCTTTTTTGTTAGATGATCCTCTATCATCATATTTGTTCGCCATCGGGATGGAGTATTTGCATCGAAGCTTCCATCAGAAATGGGCGACCATGTTCGTGCTTTTAAGGGCGCCCCGGATGCAAGCATTTAAAAATAGTTAGCTTGAATACACACACATGTACTATAATACCTCAAAATTCAAGGGAGTATTATAAGGATTGATATAGTTTCTTATATAAACAAAGTATACCATCATTTTAGTGATCACATCCTAAGAACTCCACAATTAAGCATACTTGGCGTGGAAAATTTTTAGGATAGGTGACCATCTTGAAAAGTTTAAAAAAAATTGAATTTTTTTAAGAAATACGTGAGTAAGAACAAAGCGCGTTAAAAGAAATATTTTGATCTGTGGAGCCAACCAATAAATCTAAAAGCACTATAAGATAGCTCCCATATGATCATATCGACTCGGGGTGTACTCTTTGTCCAAAACCTCCTACACTTTTGTAATAACAAATTTAAGGGTCATTAAATGCATAGAAGAGAGCCTTGAATATTTTGCTTGTGCCCTAGCTAGGATTAAAATCAAACCTAGAAAACGCTACGCATATATATATGTAATTCTTTGAAGTTTCTAATAGGAAAAAAAACCACGGGTCCTTGGGTATGAGGAGGGGGTTTTTTTACTTTTCGTTATTAGGGTGTGCCACTTTGATTTTTCGTTCTAATAGCAACCTTAGTATGATTGGTTACGTTTAATTGAAAGTACTATGCCTTCCCCAGACACAAGATGTTTTGAGGGGATCTTATGCCATCGATCTTTGCATGCGATGCTAAAGCTTATCACATCTTGTTGTTATTATAATTATTATTTATGTATTTATTTTGCATGGTTTCGTTGCTTCTTTTAGTTGGTGCAAGATTTAACTCGTGGAAAATATGTTATCCTCTCAACTTGCAGCGCCAGTTGTTATTTTTTTTTTTTTTTTTTAGCAATGGTTGGTTTTTTGGTTTCCTAAGAGAAGAGGCATATCAAGTACACTTTGATGTGTTCAGTTGCTGTAACAAAACTCTATACTATGCGGGATGTTTTGCTCAAACCCCCACATCCAGCTGAATGTTGATGCTAAGCCAATTAACAGCATGAATTAATGAGGAACTTTGTTTGGCTTGAATATATAGATTGCCTTAGAGTTTAGTAGTCTGAGGGGAACCGGATGTCCTGTGTTTGGGTTTGGGTAAACTGTAACTCTTTGCTTGGCTTGTGTCATCTTCTGTGTTGACCCAGATCGATGGTGATGTTCTTCGTATACATATTTGGCGTTACTCCAGTAGACTAACCTCATGTACAATCATGTGGGGCTATGCATAAATAGAATTTACGATGATGTGACATATATCCCTTTGAATTTCCTTGAGATTGATTGTTAAGTTGTCGCGTTTACATTCTTTGTAATAGAATTTACTTATTTACCATAAAAATAGGAGCATTTTGCATAACTTTTGGTATTGATTTAGTAATCCAAGCTCGAATTAGATTATGACCTCACTTGTTTTAGAACTAGCTTCTTAAAGTTAATTTGCACATTTGATTCATTGGCATGTACAATTGTAAGATAATAATATCATACATCATCGTACAAACAACAAATGTCATATAAACTAATAGAATTTTTTACTAGCTAAACGTTAATATAATTTGTTATCGAGTATGTAAATAGCTATTAATTGCCAAATAGAGCCTTCTTGTATAAGTATTATAATGGTAATAATAATTATTATTATTATTATTATTATTATTTATAAAGAACGTATGAAAGGAAGTATAAATCATCGTATAAGCGTCAACACTATAAAAGTATTTTAATACGTTTAGAAATAAAAAAAAATTTAAAATTTAGGATCTTTGATAGTCAAATCCTGATATTAATCACTATATCAAACCTTATTGGGTAATTAAATAGAGCCATCTTGGGTACTTTCTTTTTTATTTTTTTGGTCTTATACATATAATGGAAACTAATTAACTAATTAATTATGCGGAAAGTTATTCCTATTGCACGATTGTCTAATTGAGACAGTATTCCGCCTTGCGAAAGTTTTAAAATGCGAAGATGGGGCCTAGGGTTTCAGTTGCCACACTGTTTTTTTCTGCATAGAAACTGTCAAACAACAAATCTGTTTTGTAGCTAGATACATAGGTGAAGAGCCCGCCCCCCATGTTTGATGGAATTTCCAAGCTAGCGAGGCCCCTTAACCTTGTCTGCTAAAATATTATATCTGTCTCTTCTGTCCTGACCTCACTTGGGTGGAGGAACCAAAGATCAAAAGAGATAGGATTACAGACAGAGAGAGAAAGCAAGAAATAGTAGAGAAGATGCTACGTACGTACCTCAACCAAAAAAAAAAAAAAGGGGGGGTCTTCGCTTCTTAATTAGCTCTCTAAGCTAGGGAGCTAGCTACCCCGGCCATCAAAATTAATTAGACCCTTGTATGTTCTTTTAGATATATGCATCATGATATACTCGTTTTTGTATATATGAAGCTAATTCTCAACTTTTTCCTCTTCCTTTTTGGATCCCTAGCTAATCACCTTTCTATTACCCGATTATCATATTCTTAATAATAATATTAATTCCATAGCTCGGCTGGATCGATTGTCCTCAAAAAGTGAAACTCCATCTTTGGATATTTGAGTCATCATAGATAGATCCAGCGGAAGCATCGATAGGGAGATGGATCGAGTTTCATTAATGGAAGGAATCAGCAATACTCAAAGCGAGTGTTCAAAAACGAATAACGGGCGGCCGTGCAATAATTATTTGTACCAAGAAGAAGAAGAAGAAGAAGAAGAAGAAGAGAGTGATGAGAATGATGATGATCAAGAGGGGATTTGGAAGAGGAGTAGAAATGGAGGAAGCTCCAGCAATAGCACAGTGGAAGAGAATAACTGCAGTGATCATGATCGTGGGAAGAAGACAGGTACCACATCGTCGGTTAGGCCATATGTTCGATCTAAGATGCCAAGGCTTCGTTGGACACCTGATCTTCACCTTCGGTTTGTTCATGCTGTTGAAAGACTTGGAGGACAAGAGAGTAAGTGCTAATTAATTGTTTGTAATTTTAGATATTTTGATTACAATTAAGTGTTGTCTTCTTCTTCCCTTTTTCCTCTCCTTTTTGTGGTTTGGGTGATTGATTAATCATGCCTGATAATTAGTAATTAAGTTATAGTTGGATTGACGTTGCTGAAAAGAAGTAAGAACAAACTAGAGTAAATTAAGACATGATTTTCACACAGCAATAAAATCCAAGATCACCAACATCTAGTATGGATCTCGTCTTTTCAAGGATCATATAATACGTGATCGATGGTTTAAATTCGATCATTTTAGATGCTACTAATTAATTGTTACATGATATATAATTTATTCCTATTTTTCTTTTTTTTTACCTCCTGGTCGGGGGTGGTGTTCAGGGGCAACTCCAAAGCTAGTTCTTCAACTTATGAACATCAAAGGATTGAGCATAGCTCATGTCAAGAGTCATCTTCAGATGTATAGAAGCAAGAAGGCAGATGATCAAGACCAAGGTACGTGTCTTTACTTCAATCTAGCCTAGCTACCATTCAAATCAATCTGCTAGCTATATAGTATTACCTTTTCCAATTTTTTTCTTTGTTTCCTCGTCCTCGTCGCTGCGGCCGTGATCGTCCACGCGAGAGATCGATAAATCTATACGTACTATGATGATCGATTTAGAATTTTAGGGCTCTAATTAATTCAATCAAATGAAACACACATGCATACGGATGATGGTAATTAACTGACGGATATCGATCAAGTTATGTGTTTAATTAATCTTGGGACTAATTACGAGCAATATGTGCATATATGTATATATATACATGGCATACATGCAGTGTTATGTGATGAAAGTCGACATCTATTTGAAGGCGGTGGAGATCGCAACATCTACAACCTTAGCCAACTCCCCATGCTCCAAGGCTATAATAACCAAAGATCTACCGCCGGCTCTACTTTCAGGTAGTTATAATATATAGTTCGTTAGTAATAATTCATAAAGATTTACAAGTATTCATGTGATCGATCCTGATCCGTACAATAATTTTCTCTTTCTTTCTGCCTACCCCCCACCCTTCTTCCCAACAAAAAAAAAAGGTTTGGAGATCATCATCCGTATATCAATAATACTTGGAGAAGCGGTACCCAGCAGAAGCAGATGGTGAATAATAGCAGTCCTATGATTAATTCCAGCCGAAGCACCAACGTTAACGTCGATCACCATCATCGTATGAGGGCAGCTGCTGGTGGACTACTACTAAATAGCTCAATCACGTCCGAGAGCAGCAGGATATTTGGAGGCAGTTGCGCCTACGGCACCATCAATAATGCACCGGTACATCATCATCATCATCATGAGGCGGCTGCTGCTGCTGCTGCTGCTCGTCCAAATCATTATTTCGACCGAGGATTATCTATTTCTTCTCTCCGGAAAACCAACGAAAAACAAGCAGTACTGCTGGATATCAACTCTGCAGCTGGAATATTGAACCGTCATAATGGCCATATCATAAGACAACATGAAGAGGAGCAGCCGAGGATCGGTCGACCGCTGATATTGCAACAACAGCCTCCTGTAGCGGCGCCGTGCGTGGTTACTAACAGGAGCAGCAATAATAACGTGGTGTCACAGAACTCGGACGTTGCGGTGCTTAGTCTTGAAAAGATCATGAGGATGCCTTGGACACTCAAGAGAAAGAGGGGATTAATGGCTGCGGGATCAGAATCCGATCACCGTGATGAGCAAATTGATCTGGACTTATCTCTCAAACTTCCAAAGAGAGAAGATGAGAAAGCACGGGCCGGATCAGACGATCGAGGATTGATTCCGGCCGACGTAGGGGAAGAGGAAGAAGGGATGGTGGATAGCAGCCTGTCATTGTCGTTGCTGCAGCCTTCATGTTCGCTATCAAATAATTACAAGCTGAAAGGAAAGGACGAAGGACTAGGAGGCGGTAATAAGATTATTAATGTTATCGAAAGGGAGGAGGTTAATGCAAAGGGGACAAGTACTCTTGATCTGACTATATGAATATTTGTTCAATTCTAAGTGAGATCCTGAAGTACTTGTCCTTAATTAATTAGCATCCTACGCGCGCACAGATCATCGTTGATGATCTTTCACAATCATCAATTGTAGTAGCTTAGCATGTTTGCGTTTCCTCTATAACCCCGGTTAATGTTCTGCGTACCAAGTACCATCATACGCGATTGGAGGTAACATGTCCTCTAGTTTTAATTAATTAATTATTTAAAGCACTCTATTCCTCTTCTTCATTTTTATCTTCTCCCCCTCCCCCTCCCCCTCCCCCTCCCCTAGATTATATATAAATCATTATTTTTTTATTAAAAAATCATTTATTAGTTTTCAAAAAAGAATATAAATTGTTTAAAAAAAATTATAGGAAGTGGATATTTATTTTTTAACGATAAAGAAGAAGTGACTGCTAACTACCCTAATACAACAGTTGGAATTCTGATGGAGATTAGATTATGAGAATAGAAATAATCGGCATATAAATATTGATTGATTGATTATCTATATTATCCATTGAAAATAATCCGCTGCTGTTTTTATTTATTTACACGTGAGTTAGTCTATAAAGGAGAGCGTAGAAACTATATGGGAATCGAGGAAGAAAGGAAGGGAAAAAGAACTTCTCTAATCTTTACCCGATAATTCTAATTAGGTAGCTACCTACCTTTGTTCGTAGTCAATTTGAAACCGATGTTAGTGAAGATTAGGCCTGTTCAATGGGTTGGGTTTGCCATGGTAAGCTATAATCCAACCCATGAACTTAAGTTATAATATAAGTGGGTTGGGTTATTATTTTAAATGAGTTATTATGGGTTGAACCCATATACATATTATTTAAACATGAGTTAGTTTGGGTTTAAGTATAATTAGCCATGGGTTGCCATGGTAACCCATAAGCTGAGAATATCTAACAACATGAACTTAAAAATTTCGAAAGCTTTTTCCGCATCCGATTTCAAAATTCCGCTCGGATTTTTCGTCGGTGAATCCGATATTTCCGGCTCTGAGGACTCTAACGCCGGGGTATTTGGAAGGAGAAGCACGTCTAAGAAACCAGTTTCTTGATTTCAAAGAAGATAGGGACGAGAAAAAACGTAAAAATATCATTTTTAAAATATCTAGGAAACGGAGATGGTACATATATACATATATATATATATATACATCTATACACATATATGTATATGTATATACATATATTTAAGAGAAAAATATATATATATATATATGTATGTATGTATATGTATGTATATATATATATATATATATACATACATATATATATATATATATATATATATATATATATATATATATATGTATATGTATGTACATATATTTAAGAGAAAAATATACATATATATGTGTATATATCTATATACATATATACATATATATGTATATGTATATACATATATTTAAGAGGAAAAAAATATATATATGTATGTATACATATATATATGTATATATATCTATATACATATATATATATATACATATATTTAAGAGAAAAAAAAACCTTTGACGAGTCAATTAATTGGCCAGAGTAGAGAAGGTCAGAGGCAACACTAGCGGCGGAGGAATATGACAAGCAGTTATGTTACAGCGACATTGCACGGAGACGGGGCGAAAAAAAAAACGGAAAAATATCATTTTTTAAAAATTTAGGAAATGAAGACGGTAAGAAACGTAAAAAAAAAATTATATATATACATATGATATACATATATATATATAAATAAATTAATTAAATCTACTAAAATTAAGAGGAAAAAAACTTTGACGAGTTAATTAATTACGCAGAGTAGCGAAGGTCGGAGGCAACACTGGCGGCGGAAGAATACGGCGAGTAGTTATGTTATAGTGGCGTTGCACGGAGACGGGGACGAGAAATA